>UZAN01041217.1:35548-46080 GCA_900618425.1 Echinostoma caproni | reverse complement strand
TATATGGAGTTCAAACTGTGGATTTAGATTATGACGGACGCCAACTGCTTTGACGTTATTTGGATCAGGTTTATACCCCTATAGTTGGCGCAGTCATTGCACGGGCCATTTGTAGAGATAGGTACGACAACCAATCCCCCCACCCACCTCCACGAGGGTACCTGCAGACTGTACCAAATTCTAGAGACCACAGCCACCAGTTCTCTAACAAACTGTATTTGATCATCTTTAAAGAGAGCCGGGAGGATGGCACTCGAAGCCCGGCGCTTTGCAACATCCCAAGGTCTGCTTCTTTTCGCGAATTTCCGTCTCAGAAGGCGGATCTATCGAAACAGACCATGAGACGTATCGGAACAACCATGTGAGAGGATGATGCTGGTGGCCAGCTACAGTGTGCCCCGAAATGCTCCACCCAGCGTGCAAAACACCGCTGTTGATTATGCATGGATTAGCCTTCGGATTCGTAGTTTGTTTCATTTGCACCCCGAGCTTTCCTGCCGGTGACCTGGATGAAATGGAACAACCTGCTGGAAGTTCCCATGACAGCAGCATGCCTCACCTCTGTGGTCCACTAAGATCATCAAGGTTTGCAATCTCTGCGCAAGGTTACGATAAATTTACGCTTCATCACGAGCCATTATGGTCGCTGCCAGTTGGGGCTGATCGTCGTGCGTCAGAAAGGCGCGGAGACTCCGTGCAAATCCAGGGTGTAACGGCACAACGTGTCAGACCACAACTTTCTAAGCCAGTGTTTGGAATAGCCACAGAACACGTGGACAGCTTGGCACAAGCTAATGCGTGGTCGGATTCGAAGGGAGTGCCCGAGTACGATCGGCAATCTTGTCTGCAGTCCCGCCATTTGTGGCTTACAGCAATAAAATAAGAGGTCATAACTATTGGAGTAGAAAATGTTTCCGCGGCACATTTTAGGGCCTACTGGTCAGTTGCAACTAAGCGGATAAATTTAACAACTTATCAGGCCGGAATTCGTGTCGGAACCGCACATTCTGCGCATTCCAACTTTACCGTTGATGAAACTCAATCGTTTCACCGTACCAGTCCAATTCTCAACACAACCGATCACCAGGTCCAAGGTTGACTGATCTATGTGATTCAATGCACGACTTGCAAACCTAGCATATGAGGAATTCCATCGTGGTGACTCGTGAGGCTCCTGTCTCAGTCATTGTGACCTATGAATATTAGGTATACTTGTTACTGCTCAACCATGGATATCAAACACTTGAAGACCAGCTTCTGCCCCATCATGTATAGGCAGTACGAGCACTACTATGGTTGGTTTCAACTTCCTCACATTAGAGAACTGTTGTACCCTACCCCAATTAGGGAAAATGTGTATACGTTCTATGGTGGTTTACTTCAGTAAAATGAGATAAACACAATCATGCAAGAGCGCTTTCCATCGCTCACAAGCGTCCGGTTGAATGTGACCTAGAAATGGATTCTCTTACAAAGCGCTCAGATGATTCGACTCCAAAGGCGGTGGGTCTGTGGAAAATTTAGAAGTAACAAATCCATTTTCTCTCATCTGTGGCCGGACCCGACTGTACGCGAGTGGCACTTGTACATCAGGCTTGGCGGGGGGGGGGCTTCTCTAGACAAGATCTATGATTCGAACACTGGGCTATGTAAAGCTGAAGCGGACGAAGTATGATAACCAGGGAGTGCTGCGTTGAAAGTAAAACCATATTCGTGCTGTTACAGTTCGAAAGGTAAATTGTAAGTGAATAAGAAAGTATTGTGGAGTTTTGTCACGATGTTGGAGATTTATCTTCGCTAAGAAAGTATCACTCATCGGACCCGGCATTAGACATAGAGCTGTGGACGACAGTCACTGCAATTAAGGAGCACCAATCAGTCCTCAAATGACAGGGTTTCAGGAATTGGAGCACACTGAAGTTGTAATGAAAACTCAACATTCATGGTTCGCATTAATTGTTTTCAATATTTCTATTCTTAAAGATTTGTGTCATCATATAAGCCTACAATTCGGCCGAAACGCAACCATTTAACATCATCGTGTTAGGAGCTCAGTTCAGTTTAAGCAACCATTAAACATGCATTTCCGTGCGACGCTTTTGGTTGTTGTTTTTTGGCTTCCCATTTGGGTGAACAATAGGAGGAAAACAGGAAGGTTGAAAGTAAGATCGAAGGGAAAATTGGAAAGTTCTGTGGACTAATGATGCAGAGAAATTGAGAAGATGCACGAACGCCTATATCACTCAGTGTCTCTAACCATCGGTTACGACCATCTCGAGATCCCCAGCCAGGGAACCTAACGGGATCTATGTGACCCAGACTCCGGGTTAGGATTTTCACACCCTCATGCCAGTGTGGGAGAGGGAACAGGTTCCAGCTGAATAATGTGAATCGGTCATCATACCGATTTACAAGAAAGGTGACAGATCCTCTAGTGAAAAACACAGAGGAATTAGTTTAATCAACATCGCCTCTAAACTTCTTGCTGGTATAACACTCCGTCGATTGTCTGCCACACGTGACGTGTGCAAACGTGAGAACCAGGCTGGTTTTAGACCTGGTCGAGGTTGTATCGACCACATCTGGTAGGAGACATCAACAAAGAAAAATATACAACAAGGGATAACTCAATCACTTTCTAAAGGTTCCTTCAGAGTTGAGCAATCATTCTGTCTTTATCCGTAAACAGGGGATTCCTTATGAACTTATTTCGACTCAGATGACTGAACAAAAAAATGAAACCTGGTTAGTCACTGGAGGTTAGTTCATAATGAAGAGGGAATGAGAGGAGTCAATGGGTATCTGAAAGGGGTAGCTTTCCCATGGATCACAATGAAGGTATGAAAATTTAATGATTAGAACGGGAGAAATACCATTAGTGAGGGTTAGACAGCGACGGCAAACGATGAAGCGAATAGAGAGACGGTTGTTTGAAACAGAATTGCCAGATATGGAAGAGCAACGGTTTACTTTGACATATAGTGCTCAGACTACGAGAATATCGCCTAGAGCTACTTTCTACGCAAAAGTTCATTGGTAACAGAAAGAACGCGAAAGAATGAATATACACTGAAACTATTTAAACAGATGAATACCAAAGTCTGGTTGATGCAAAAAATGCTTTCATGAGCAGTTAAATTATTGACTAAAAAAGAGCAAGCACTTTGACTTAAAGCAGATTGTCAAGATAATACAACACTCGCATATTTCTTGAGTTTTACGGGTGGAGGAAAAGATGAATCCTTGGTATGCGCGGCGTAAAACACACACGAGGAAAGAATAGCACGCTGAAACACATCACAGTTATGCAACAAATCTATCCAAGCTCCACAGAACAATCAAAACATGAACGTAGACAATTTGCACAAGCGATCAGAATGGGTTTAGGCATCTGAAATGAATAGCACCCCAATTTGATCACATCATGGGTAAACAGGACAAAAGAATTAGTTAGCACTGACTGCTAGTGATGTAACTTGGCAACTGAATACTTTGTCCATACTTACAGACTACATTATTTCAACCCAGTATGTGAGCATTTGTGCATGTGTGTAAATGCATGTGTTCTGAATGACACGAGTCGATCTCAAGGAACCCCATCCAATACACATCCAATGGTAAGTACCGCACAATGAAGGGAATGAAAATCTATCAAACGTACCGTCCTTTTTCATTTTTTTCTGCTAAAGTAGTTTATTTATAGCGAGGTAAAGCTCTCGATGTTCATGATACAGAAATTAACTGAGCAGCCTGACTTTTATCAAAATATAACCTGTGGAGTTGGTTGTTCGTGCCGAATCTGAAACATCTATGTAAAACTATGGTAATAATGTTGAATGACGATTTCACTCCGATAAAAAGTGAAAAGAAACTAAGCTAAACAACTGTGGCAATACGCGGCAGCTAAATGTAATGAATTCGGAGCTGAAACCTACCTAGACCAGGATTGCCACTGCATATGAAGAAGTTGCGCACTAAAGCCGATGCCACAGATTGATGTGTTATATGTTTTGGGATGCGTGAACGGTAGCGATCGACGCCCTTGTATGCAATGGAATAAAAAAGAACCAATCAATTCAACCATTAACGTCATACCCGATCCACACAAACACACGCACACGTGTGCGCACGCAAGTGATTGACAGTGGCAACAATGCTCTCCACTCCCACACGCAGGTGGATCGATACGCTATCATCACATTTCGAGTCGCAGCATTCTGCACGCAACAGGGACCCAGTAACCATACCACAACAGGTGTTATGCACACTGGAAAACGAAACAGAGAAAAACAGATGTGTGGCGATCACAGATCCATGCATTCCCTTATGAAAAAGAACTACCTACACCGTCCACATCCGGGGAGCACGCGTTCAGCTGAGTCCAGACGTCAAAGAACACGCATATGGATATGATGAAAATGTCTTCAAACGCTGTGATTCCCGATGCCCGAGGTTCAAAGAACATCGGATAGAACAGATTTAAATCCGGTTGAATTTTGTGAATCTCCGGGAAGCGTAGTGTTTCGATTCGGTCTGTGAACATAACACAACAGAGGGAAAGTATGACATAGTCGGAAGGGACAAACAAAACCTTTGAAGTTCCGAATTTAATAGACAAGGGTAAAAAAGCTTCTTCCAACTCCTCGTCGAAGTGAGGAAACTGATTTCATAGTATTTCTGCACATGTGACACTGGTGTCCTTAGTTCGTTAACCGGACAATAACGGTTTCCACAGCTCACTGAGAAATCAACAAGTTGCACGAACGCCATTATTTAGGACACCACTTAGTGTCTCTACCCATCGGGTATGATCATCCCGAGGTCCCCAACCAAGAAGCCTAACGGGATCTATGTAACCCAGACTCCTGGTTAAGGTTTTCATACCCTCATTCCAGGTCTTAGCTTGAACACCCTTGACTTTCTTCCATCCACTACCTGCCTCGGCGAACATCGCTTGCCGTGGCAACATATTTGGTGACATGCGTAACACAGGCCCCAACCAATCGGTGGAAACATTGAGCCGGAGAGCAAAGAGCATCGGATGTGATTACAAGATGAGGAAATGTCAGGCTGACTGGTGCGGAAGCGATTTCAAACAAGTTAGTTTAGATATCAAAGATGTAACAAGGGAGGCGATCAAAACGTGCCAGTGACGGTGAAACCACCAGAATAGTTTGGCATATTTCATGTTAAAATAGGTTCGCTGATAAAAACAATGAGGGAAAACCATGGAAATACTCACCAGTAACATTGAAAAGTTGGCATAGAAGATGACAAATCGAGCTGACTACTTGTATCAAAGGGAACTGTGGTCGTGAGAGTGAGGTTTTAGCACTAGAATTCGATGGGGGATTCACGCGTTTCGACTGACGATCCGTAGAGCTCCCACCCAGAAGTCGCGAAATTTCATCTGCATTATAGTACCGTGGAATACCATCAAAGGTAATTTTCTTCTCCGACAGTTTACGTGCTAGTCTTTCCGAATCCGGTCGTGCATCGGTCAGCTCAGCATGTTGCTCTGATCCGTAAGAGAGTAACAGTGGAATCACTCCCGGTTTTGTGGTTACGAAAGCACGCAGACAATTGAGATGTAGCCGGTTGAACGGGTAATGCTGAAGAGAAAGAAAAATGAAAGTTTTGTACAAACGGAACTTGGACTAAATCCGGTCAAAACACGCCAGCGAATTTCCCGATGCTTGGCACTCCTCAAACAACTCAATAAACAGGCTCATCGAACTGGATCACATGTACACGCCACTGCAACTCAAGGATCAAATGACGCAACAATAAAGGTCACGGCATGACCTGAGAACGGACCAAAACCGCAATCAGGACGGAAGGGCAACCTCCTTCCCTCACACCTGTTCAACAGCGAACCAAGTCGAACACAGTGAGAACAAGGGACGAAAACAGTCAGTGGAAAAGAACACATATAAACGAACGGATACAGGCAGAAAATTGCCACTTCACAAGCACTGGTGATGAAACGTTTGGAAACAAATTGCCAGGCTTGGCGAACAGGCAAAATGAAATTCACCCGAGCTACGAGAACCGATTCTCAATATTTTGTCAACATTCTAAACCATTTTGAAAAACGGATAACCTCTTAACACACCTTTGTTCTACAGTTCAGTTCCAAATCAAAAACAACAAGAAAAAATTGCGTGAAAGGTTACGCAGATTGTTATACAAATCGTGGACTGGTGTGCGCAATAATTTATAACTACCTGAAGATTGTCAGTCTATTCACTCTAAGCACACTTTGAACTGTACGCATTGTACGTTTGATACCATCACATGTAAAAACAACAACGAACCAAATAATGGTTGGTGTCACAATTGAGTTAAAGCGAGAACATAAATTTAAACTAAACAGTGTACGAGAAAATTAACTTACTACTCTACTTTGACATTCACTGCTATCTATGTACGAACCGGTTTACTGCATGTTCCCTTTATTTATGTATTTGCTCCGTTTCTACAGTGGATAACACTAAGGCATGCAATTCAGACGTGATTATTTGTAATAATAAACGTTTACTCACCTTTATATTGAATATACAAGGATACCAAGATGCTGTGGGTGGCCGAAAGTACACAATTCGGAAATTCGGGTAGCACTTATGGGATTTGAACAATGTGGTGGATGTTTATTCATGAAAGCACTACATCAGTATAATAATGTACCAGCATGTGACAGCATTCAAGACGGTTCTATAAAGCACGCTTTCTATAGTTTACACGCTTAGCACAAATATCAGTGTTGTAAATCCCTCAGACCAGAGCCGGACTGAGGAGAAGAGCGGATCGCGGGAATGGCATGGGTTGTGGACAAAGGGGGTTTACACAGAACGAAAAAGATAATCAGAAACAACCAATTCCAGGTTGCACGAAAAGTTGTGGATCTGTGATTAAGAAGTTCGCCGGTCTGTTCGAACTTCTTGTTGTTGTTGTTACAATATCGAAACTACTTATCTGCTTCAGGATGTCCTGTGCATTTCGGAATATTACAAGAATATACCAACCGCTTCCTCACAATACGCAATACGGGCGGTGGTGGCCCGGTGGTAACGCCACCAATTATCACCCCAGCGGCGGACGAGTGTTCGAATCCCACCACCACTGCCTGACTTTCCCCATTTGTGTATTGTATGGCAGGCCTTTGATTGGCCGCTTCCCCCTTCCTGAAAAATTGTATCTTTGTGCATTCAATAAAAGGAAGTAAAATGAAAAAAGAAAAAAATTACGAGAGTAGTACCTAACAACACCGGAAAGCTCAATGTGACCTTTAGTATCGAGCCCACTGAGTATGATTTTTGTACCTTCCAGTAAACTCCGCTCATCACTTATTGGTAATTCACAACCCTAGCAGTAGTCTCATGAACCGCACTGTGACGCAGAGTACATACAGGACACAGACGAAGGTGAAAAGCCGGGCTGTCTCGTTTGAGGGTACCATCACATGATAAAAGACTGGCAAGTTGAGTTAACCCTGGGATTGGCAGTAATGGTACCGATCCTGTGTATCCATAAACAAGTGGTTCATAATATCATCTTGTCTTGACATTAGTCAAACGTCAATCTACTACTCCCTTCATATTTTACTGACCTGGCTAATCCCAGCGCCATTGGATTTTTGTTCCGTATGATTGGAAAATCAATCTGTTCTGTCTGACTGTCTTCCTCTCTCTAAATGCATATGCATTATTTTTTAGCAGTATATGGATTTTCCTTGGAAGCACCCGTCGGCCTCACGGTGCTTGCCATTCATCAGGCATACGTATCCAGCAATAATTTGTCGGGTTATACATATACTTGATCCCAGAAAATGTATTTTGACAACTATCTATCTATCTATCTATATACAGTCAATCTCCTGCCAGGTCGCACCCCTGAGAAGTCGCATTTTCCAATATATGTCCACTTTTTCGAAAACCTAAACCAATCGTATGCTTAATAGTGTCGTTTCTGACTATATGATGTTGCACCCCTCAATATGTCGCAGTTCCTGACACTTGGTCGTTGACCGATATTCGGGACCACCATTGATCATCCACCCTGAAATGTCGCACTCAACCAATGGCGTTTCACCGAATGTGACGCGTTTATGGCACTGCTCATTGATTGGATAATCCTTTCCAGAANACAGTGTCATTTGACGTCAAAATGTGCAAGCGCCTATCGATCAGAGAGAAGCATAATGTGTAGGAAATGCTGGAACAACCAAGTGCAACTCAGAGCTCCATAGACAAGTCACTTGGAATTTCACGAAAAACTGTCTACAATGTTGTATCCCATAGAACGACTGAATTTTGAACGCTGGAGCATCTGAGAAAAGATGTCACCTGAAAACCAACCAAAAGTTCAAGGCAGTGAATGAGACAACTTTGCTTGGTTTGCCGCTATGAGGGAAAAGAACGGAGAGTTCCCAGTAGTGGAGAGCATCGTACGTAAGAAGGCAATCCAGCTAGCACAAAGACTGCATCATAATGACTTCAAGGCTTCCAAAGGTTGGTTTCGCTCTTGGCCAGACATATATGGTATTCAATCATACAAAGTAAGAAACAATTAACTCGTGTGCCTTACTTTATAGGTCTGTGGTGAATATTTAGCGGTACCACGTGATGCAGTGGATGAGTTTCGAGCGGGGTTATCGCAGTTGATCCAAGGATATGCTGGCTGTGATACTTTCAATGTAGATGTACTGGTCAACGCTTTCATGAAAGCAGGGTTCAAATCCACATTGATTCAGCCGGTGATGCAGCCACCAGAGAATAAATACGATTTGATAGTGGACTTTACTCATTACGTGTCTATTGGCGACCGTCTTTTTGAAGAAGAAAGCGCCTGTTTGGAATTTGATGATGAAGAAGTGGGTTATTTAAAATTTTTGTTTCAAGTCTCTTATATAGTCATTTGATGAATCCGTTTCGAATCAGACTAAGCATCACAAAGAAAATGAAAGTGAGGCAGTGAATGCGCCGGAAGTTATCTCAATCAGAGGCGCAGAAGTTATTGGATCAATTGAAGCTGTTTACCTTGGCTAATGCTCGGAGTTCGGGTAGATTATTGGAATGTACAATTGATTTACACAGCGCGTTTGTTGATTTCCAACGGAAAGCCAAACTGAGACAAACGACGATTTATTATTTTGCTAAAAATGCATCTTTATAATCTGCAGCTTTTGCAATTCTGTGGGGCACTGAACTGAAATGTGGTCATTTTTGCTAGTCATTGCCACGGTCATTCGGTCGATCGATGGGCTTTGTAGCACCAACGTGCAAAGGGTGAACGATAATCGTGATTGACTGATAGGCAGGTGAGTGGAATGAGATGTCAGTTCCGAGCGATCGTAAGTACCGTCATACGGACGCTCCTGTGTGAATGAATGAACGATACTCTCACTCGTCCTAGAGCACCGATGCAATTATACAGGTCACTCGCCAAAGATCATCGTAACCCTGGTCTAAGGACAGTTTGTGAGATGCACTTTTAGTTTATGAATCGTTAACTGCATCATAGTTGCCGTAATTCCAGTAGGTTGGCGTCTATGACCTGACCCGAAAATCCCATAACCGATTGGGTTCGTTTATCGATCGGTCGGATAGGTCACAGCAACAACAGACCTGGCGCTTGCTCACCTAACCCGAGCGAGAAACCCCACCATGTCTACGACCGCGAGTCTTTAGCAGACCCAGCGAACTCCGGCTGTACAGCAGGCGTGCTTTCACCACACGGATGGACTGGACATAACAACAAGATCATCTCAAAAAGAACAAGACAATGTGAAACGATGGGGTAATCGGACTATCCACATAGCAACATCACATATTCAATTGATACTCGGGCATTTTAAATTGAAAAAGGTATGCTTTATGAATCACGTTAAGACATCACTAGTTGAACTTAGTCCGACTAACAACGATCATACTGAATGCATCAATCGGTTCGAACATACACAACATAACAGCAGAAGTGGACGAATGAATGAATGTCTACAGACGCTAATGATACACATTTTTCAATAGAAAATCATGAATAGATTGCACAACGAACAACCAGTGTGAAAGTGGGAAGAAGGTCAATGTTCTGAGCATACCCCGTAACGGATATTTCACTCCTTTTAGATGTTATTTCCTTCTCGCTGTATTCGAACTGGTTCACCTCTATTTTCCTTGAATAGGTTAATAAGGATGTGATTACTATAGCTAAAACAGTTGTATACTATGGTGGACGTCATATAATCAATTATGTGGTTAGCCTAACGTTGCAATGGAATGGAGGAATGTCTGCAAATAATATGGGATTATTGGATCAGAAAAAGTTCCCCTGAAGAAAGGTAGGTAATTTCGGGATAACTAGACACAGAACCGAAAGAGGCTGAATACCGCAAGCAATGTACCGATATTAAGCTGAGGGCGTCATAAAATATTTAAATTTCTTTGATACATATAGGATACGCAGGACGGTAGATTTAGATTTCGTTATAAATAAACAGTTTCTGTTTATAAATATTGGCAACAATTAACGGG
>UZAN01041217.1:10787-26351 GCA_900618425.1 Echinostoma caproni | reverse complement strand
GTGTGTCTTGTATGCCCGTTGATGATCTATCTAAAAAAATGTGTGAACTACACTTGTCCGCAAGCAAAACACTTGTACAGAAAATCTCTCTATCAAACTATCGCTCTCATTCATTCACTTGTTCTGTATATGGTGCATTACCCTCCCACATCGACCTCTACAAAAAATCCACAGTTCCCTAACTTGCTATGATCCTCACAAATCGGCAGAGCGTTTCTTCTGAATTTCTCAGCAACCTTGCTGGTTGAATGTTTTACTTGTCTTATTTCCTCTTTTCGAGGAGATGATGTACAATTTTTGACTGGAATGCAGACATCTGTCCACGTAAAAATATATGCAAATACAAATACAGATAAGTGCACAGTTTTATTCACATTAGAACTGACTTCCCAGTTTGCACAGATTCTGTATAGGCATTGGTCGTACAGTGATCAAAAGGCAAACCTTTGTGGAATTCCATTGGGATAACAGCCTTGAAGCACTCTTCTCGTTCGATTTTGGTTAATCCCCAGTGCATATGCGCAAAAATACCAGTCTGGCTTCACCGGGGGTAAACTAACAAGGTACAAATTTCCATAACCGTTTTAGAAGATTTGCACATGCACATCACATTATCTAACGGCTCACATGCAACTGTGTAGTGGTACATGCCTTGGTAAAAATGGACCCTTGACTGGATCAATGGCTGACAGAGTACAAATACAAGTACTGAATAAGTTCGGTAACCTAGTAGAATGCCAGGAAATGAGCTGAAGACAGAACAGAGTATTTATTTCCTCCAAAGATCACCCAGCTCGCCTAAATTGACTGCACAACTAAACGTGGCGTAACCATTATTAGAAATGATTGACATGTATGGGTAGCACTACCTGAGGAGATTAAACGAAATGTTTGCGCATCACAACTGGTCTTCCATTTCGCCTGTTCGCCGAGCTTGGCAATTTGTCTGCAAACGTTTCATCACCAGCCGAGGCGACATCATCAGTGCTTGTGAAGTGGCCACTTCATAAGCACTGATGATGTCGCCTCGGCTGGTGATGAAACGTTTGCAAACAAATTGCCAAGCTCGGCGAACAGGCGAAATGGAATTCAGTTCACCCGAGCTAAGAGAACCGATTTTCAATATTCTGTCAACAACTGGTCTTTTTCTGACTACCTGGTGTCTCCATCAGTCATCAATTCTCAGCCATCTATCAGCTAAGTCTAGACACGTCAGTATCTAACGTTTTATGATTAAAATAACACGCGATGCCCGCAACAATAGCAAATGTGAAACGTAAATTGGATATAGAAATCATTTTATGTTAAAAGTAGCAGTAACGTACAGTGATATAAGGTGGATACCTATTGACATAGACAAACTGGTCACTTAGTATAACGCGATGATTCAAACTTTTATCCTACTGTGAGTACGGTTTGTTTTAATAAACCCTGAAACGTAATCACTGCTCTCAACCGTTGGTATCATCAGGCCCCAGGCAGCTAATCACAGAGAGACAATGCAAGGTTATCCTCGCGAGTAGTCAATAAAATTACGCATTTAATATTGAAAGTCAATCAACTGGTATCCCTCAATTCAGTTATGAAATAAGAACCTAGTTGTCTCTGGAGCTAGGCGCAAACACACATGTGGAGCACAATATTTATAGGCGGAAAGATACTTTCGGTGAATTCATTTTCGAGTCTGGATAATCACATTTCTGGGAAGCAGAACTCAATAGGTATGAATCGTAAAAAGTTCCGTAGCCTCAGTGGGATTCCAACCCACCCATGGACTCCGCCTACGCTTTTGCACAGCGCACACCCTAAGGCGAAACAAAAGTGAGGATAAGTCATGTGATGAGTCAGGAAAAATTCCAAATCAGTACGTTGTTTAGATTACTTAATCAGAATTAGTTGCGTTATGTCATGTCTGTGTACAAGCGATTTTCTCTTCCGTTTGCCAGGGGAGTTTGACAGCTTGGATCAATTTTCGTTTTGCGTACAGTTCGTGCTTCAAGAGTCGCCCCTGTGGTCGCTAACGTCCGAAACTGTGTTGTTTTTGAGCGAGGTGACTGATTCCGAATGTCGAAGGCAGGTCAATTAAGTGTCCATCTCTATCAGGCGAACTACAGTTGAGCGTGACACAACTCCAGCTGCGCGTGACGCCGCGTGGACTCACATTACACAATACGCACAAGATAAATCTTGTATCCTCAACTGAATAATTGTTTTTTTCGAAATTTACCCAACCTTTTATCGTCACACGACCACACAGTTTGAAATCTGACTTTGAAATTCAGAATGCGGCTGGATGTTGGCAAACTCACGCTTCTTTTGAGCGCAGAAAGCAGATGTTCAATCACCTTTAAACTTCACTAGGTCTCACCGGTTCAGCAGTGCATAAATATTATGGGATTGATTTTTCAACCAAAAGCAAGTAAAGCCAGTACGGAGCGTAACATAGTGTATTAGTAGGCATGACAACCAACTTTCCACAACAACTTATGTGATCGCGTTAGTAAAAGCAATTTCTGCATGATTTTTTTTAAATTTCAAACTATTTATAGATTATTGGACATTTCTGCAGCTATTTCTTTTCACTCTGGGGTATTATTAAAGTTGGAAGGATAAAAATTGTTGTCGGTAAGATAAAGAACCTGGAGTTTTTTCTTCGCAGCCATATGGAAGAACACCGAGACACAGAAGCACACAAAATGAAGTGACTATCCCCATCAATGTTACGCGTAAGGGATACATTGACATCATCTAGTACGAATTTGATTCGATCACGAATAAAACTGCAATCATTAAATGCATTTACACTGTTTTGTATCGTATTGTCTAACTTTTGCTACCATTCCAATTTGGCTTATCTAATGTAATCAGATGATGCAACTGAAACATTCATTTTGGTGGTTTCAGCCGCTGCCTAACCCCACTGCGGCAAATATACCGAATTCAACTGACTACTAATAGTAGTGAGAATCGTATTCATTAAATTGTGGATGTACTCTGATTAGCAAAAAAGTCTCTAGAAGGAACAGTCAAACTCTAAAAACGCTTCCACGAACAGTAAAATTTTCCGATACGGAACAATGTTCAAAGGATCCGAAAAAAATTCTGACGCGAATCCGATGGGAAAATTGAACATTCTTGTTTTTTCAAGACGTGCCATACTTATCAGACCTGATCACAGAGTTTAAAACAACTTGTATGGTATGCGATTGACAACGCTGTACGGTTCTCCACCGATTATTTTCGTCCCCTATGTGTTCGACTAGGTTCGCCGTTGAACTGGTGCGAGGGGCTGAGGGTGGAAGGGGGGTTGTCCTTTCGTCCCGATTGCGGTTTACGTCCGTTCTCAGGTCACGGACGCGTTTGTTACGTCATCGTGACTACTAACACTGGCTAAGAATTCGCGAGCCATTTTCGTTCGTTCACAACCAACCTGTCTTGTGTATCCGGAAAGGTATGATCTGTACCTTTGTCCTTCTTCAGACGTAACCAATCATGTACAATCATACACACTATTAAACTTAACTGGATTTCTTTAATTCGCTTTTCTTGCGTTCAACCGATGCGTGTATCCTAAAGAAATACCTCTCATCGTGATTTTCTGTACTGTGGATTTCGGTTATCAATTTTTAGTGATCTCGATCGGGTTTCAACGTGCTTTTCACATATTTAACCAAGAAGTAGGTGCATTGAGCAGCAGGGGAAAATTTTTCACGGTATCCATGAGTTCGCAAAGGAGACTGCACCGGGAACAGTTCGAATCTTATTGTCAGATAAATGGCTGATAAAATCCATGCGGAAACAGGACTAATACGCCTGGCATTCACCTTGTTCATCCGGTACGTCGGCAAATATTTGTCATGAGTACTGATGAACAAGAGTTGGCTTGTATCGCGGGTAAACATATGACAACACTTCTCTATGTGGAATAAAGCTAATCCTACCCCGTTCAATAGACTAGATGATGAGCAGCCGGATAACCGAAATTCACACATCTCACTGAGAAGCACTCGATATGCGTTTTCGGCAGTGGCGGCGGAGGGGGTATTTATCCTACAGCTTAACACTGACTATAACATAGTGGTGACCTTAATGTTGCTGTTGGTAGTGGTGGTGGTGTTCTACGAGAACGAAAGATAAGCACAAAGTGCTCGTGTGAGTGAAGCAGAATTTGACTATTATTTGAACGATTTTCCAAACATTGTCACGCGGCGGCGAAAGGTCACTAAAAAGTCTGGTAATCTTGGGTGTTAGGAATTAAGAATACGGGCTGAGAACAAGCGCAAGCTAGTTTCAGACCTCCGACACAGCCCGGCATGGCATCGAAACACATACACACACATACATTACATTCGTTTCAACGTACTGCCACTGTGTGAACACAGCAAATATGCCTTGATAAACCAGTGTGCGACCAAAGTAAACTTTGTCCTTATCCCGTGAAATAAACGACAGGGACGTCAGTAACCGAACGTGACCACCACTATAGATTGCGAAACAATCGGCACTGACTCACAGTTCCAAAGTTATCTCGGATTAGAACACATGACCACGAAAATGTGGTCTATTTTTCGTATTACGTCGGATAGATATTCTCTCATTCGGTTTTAAAGTAATGGCATTGCAGATTCACTGAGCTAAAAGTGCTTAATTTCGCATCATGTAAACAAATCTGATACAGGTCGTCCCTGTGATCCAAAAGATTAGCCAATGTAGCAAGATTAAACACTTCGTGTTCTGGACAAAGTCGCCATATCTTTACTTATGCTTACTAGAGAAAAATACATTCTCTCAGTTTAACTCAATAATTTGCGTATTGATCTGACTGCGTGGGTTCAACTCCTTGGATGTTCATTATACCCTACTCGTCCAATACAAAAACCAAAAACAACTAAACCAGTACTATTCGGTGTCCACTACATATACAAATTGATCATTATTAGTGGAATGTGGATGTGAATGAGAGATAGGCTACTAAGGTACAATCCGGATAACCAACAGAATTATTCCAGCTACATAAGACAAATCCTTAAGGGACGTTTCATCAGGGCAATGAACAGATATTGAGGTGGATAGGAAAATACATATGTAGCTCAAACCATTTCCGAGATTGGATGTGCTCTAAGCGTTCCGGACGAGCCACGGTGATGCTGATCAACTGGNGTGCAAATCACTCGAAATACGTTTTTTATCTGATCGACGTGAAGCTCTATCAAAATTAGATTTTTTTGCTGTGGACCCGGTTCCGGATGAGATGAGATTGTAAAAGACCAGCTTTGTCAATTTATTCCTTTGTTTGGTCTATATTAGTAATGGACTTGATTCCTAAAAGGCAATTGGGAATTTCCGGAAAATCCGATATGCACATGAATCCACTAGACTTTTATCCCATGGCCCCGGAGAAGTCGCTGCTGGAAGTAACGATCTAATAAGTTACACCGGTAAAAGAACAATCTGGTCGAGAAACCTATGTGACTTCTGCAAACAAAAGAACTAGATAGCTGTTTCTCCTTGGTTGGGACTTGTCCTTCAGTAACCTTGACAGGAGTCGGAACGAAAACTTTCGGACTGAGAGAGTGTCAACCCTCGTCCCTGGAATACATGACTGACGGTCAATATCAAATACACTACACTCAAATTTACATGTCAAACATCAAATATTTATTAGTACATTAGTGTCTAAGTTGTAAATATTGATTGGCACTCTTTTGGAAGTTGACGATAGAATTCGTGTATTCCGTCAACTTCAGCTGACTGCGGTCATCTGAAAATACCACACCTATGGACCCCGAATTGTCACAATAGAACAATAGTAGACCGCCAGTACTGTTATGTCTGAATCATACAGTCACGTGCACGCAAGCGCACGCGCAAGTACGTACCACTGGACGACTGATCGAATCCCCATTTACAAACACAGACACGCTTGTCAGTGACGTCTGACCTCCGCATGTGTTTTCGGACAGAGTTCGATATACTCATTTCGCCTGCGCCTGCGCTTGTTTATTCATTCCGTTTTGTGGACTGTTTGAGTGTCGATGTTTTTCCTGGCTCGTCCGTCTACGGAACGACTACGTGTGTATGCGCCACCAATAAACCAATAGCCTACTTCATGGTGTGACTCATTGCATGCTGAGCCGAAAAACAAGATTTTGGCGCGGCGGGCAGCGTCGAATTCTTCCTGACCTCTTAAGTACAGTCCCGGAGTGTTACTCGTTGGAATATTTCTTTTTGTATTGAATTGGGGAAGGTTTGGGCGTTCGATACTTTGTTAGCGACGTCATCAGTGCTTGTAAAGTGGTCACTTCACAAGCACTGACGACGTTATCTCGGCTAGTGATGAAACATTTGCAAACAAATTGTCAAGCTTAGCGAACAGGTGCAATGAAATTCAGTTTACTCGAGCTACCAGAACCGATTTTCGGTAATTTAAAAAAAGGTTTATCAATATGTTCATCCGAAAATTGAAGAACTGTGTGCGATTAATCAAGCATTTTGTAGCGACACCAACAGCTACAGGCACGTGCAGGGCACGTTTACTTTAACGGTAAGTAGACTCCATCAAGAACATATTGCCCAAATGGACTCCGAATTCCGGTTAGGGTACAACGAAAGAGCAGTTAATTCCGGGCATGTGAGAAAGACAAGAAGACAAATGACAACCCAAATGTATATCATTTAATGCATAAATCGAAGACTGTACAATGTTGATCAATTTGTAATCCATGGACCTCATAAATGTAGCCATTGTAAAGTAGGATCAAGGTAAAACTAATGCATATGATCAAGCGATTCCAAATCGAACTATACCACAGCGTTGAGCTTGGATTTAAAAAATGCATCGTTTGTCAGTCGATAGCATAGCATATTAGTTGTTTTAACTTCTGTGTGCAGGTAAGTTCTATCGCGCAAAAAAACCTACATTCACACTGACTTTACTTCGGATGACAATGGCCCAACTTATTTGATCCCCGTTCACGTTAGAGATGAAACCCGGGACAGGCTAGTATTTTTTAGACAGTGCGGAAGGAATTACTTCTCTAAGCAAAGCTATGGTTGAAAGAACTCGTGTTCAGTTTTACAAAGATTGCATATCTTCCGGACAATATCCGCGTAAGTTTTCGAAAGTGCTCCTGAAGGAAAACCCACTACTGAATGTAATTAACCTAGTTCAGATAACCACGTCTCACACTGAAGCTTCACTTGCCCAGATGACCAAATTTATTGAGACACAACAACGTTTTCCCACTGTTCTTCGAAACCTAAACTTGGTTTGTCGAATCAAATTTGAAAACTTCTCCAAAACACCCCTCCAGAAGACAAGAGAAAGAACCACTGAAAAACTACTTGGTTCGCTGCCACGGAACCGTTCAACTGGGCTTCCTATACAATCACCTGAACACATTCACAATCTCGTATCGGTAGCATTTACACAAACACAACATGATATTCTATCTATGGCGATGAAGTTCCAGATTCCAACAAGAAAGGGTGGTAATCTGCAAACTCGTGTTCAGTTTGAGAACTTTTGTGATCAGTTAAAATAACTTTCACCCGCATCAGCCGAGAACGCCGGATGGATCTGAGCGAAACTGGTGGATGTTTGTCATTCCCACTTTACGGCACCTATTCGACAACACTACTGTCTCACTCCAGAACATTAAAAGGCAATGCAAGTACTCAAAAGTATGACGAACCTAAAACTTCTCAAACCGGAACGGTGATTTTGACGAAAGACTGTTATGTCGACAAAATGAACGAAATACTTTAGGGTGCGAGGAAATTCCAATCGATAACACCCTGGAGAACAATCACCTCACCGAAGGCCTTATCACAAGAAAACTACAAATTTTGTTACTTCATAGTTATATTTCTGAGGCCAAATACAAACAAATGAAACCGATAGGAACAGAAACACCCCAAGATGCCAAAAGTGCACAAACGTGGGACTTCACTCAGACCAATTCTGTGCATGCAAAACTCGCCTTATCACAAGGTTGTCCGATGACTAGTAGACATCCTTGATCCATTCGTAAGTCTCTCATGCCTCATTGTGTGAAATATTCTTTTGAATTTTCTAATATTTTGGAAAACATGACAATATCCCAACAGAGAATGTATTCGATAGATGTGGATTTATTTTTCACTAATGTACCGCTTTACGAAACAGCTGAGTTTTTGTGAGACCACATTTCTTCAAATAATTTTCTCCTTGAATGTTTAAGAGAACTTATTCTTATGTGTACAGAGAACATTCATTTTGAGGTTGAAGGAACCACGTACAAGCAGACTGATGGTGTGGCAATGGGCAATCTATTGGGTCCCATTTTAGCAGGAATGATTGAGAAAAAACAAAGTGATAATATTTCCAAGTCCACCCTGTATAAACGTTATATGGATTATATTTTTATTCTTATAGATAAAGAACATTTTAAAACACTTTTACAGAATTTAAACTCAGTCCATCCATATCTCTCTGTATCTCATGAAATAGAAACTAACAACACTCTGGCGTTTCTGGACATAAAAGTCACGAGGTGAATAAATGGGACATTGCAACGCTCAGTTTACCGAAAAGCGACATGGAACGGTCAATACCTACACTGTTCCAGCTTCTCTCCCATGGCTTACAAACGTGGCCTTGTGAGAATTCTATTTTATCGGGCAAGACATATTTGTTCTCCATACATACTAAAGGAAGAAGAGGACTTCCTGAGGAGAACATTACTAAACAATGGTCACCCAGAAAGGTTTATAGACTTTCACAGTAGACCATTCCCAAAATGTAACCTAGTCCCAAACGTTAGCAAAAAGACCATCTACTTAAAGCTTGCGTTCAAAGGTGACCACTTTACAATGATGTGCACCACAAGTTGAGTTCAGCTCTAGACCGTACATTCCCAGCTGCTCAACTCAGACTCATTGCCTCTACTCGTGGAATTGATCTGGACAAACGTAAACATGACTGACAAACCGGTTCTGTCTCACACACTGTATACCAGTTCACCTGTAGTTGCGGTGACGCATACATAGGCAGAACAAACCACCAGCTCTCGTAACGGATGGCCGAACGTATTCCAAAGTGGTTGGTGAAATCGATGACGCCACCGAAAATTGATGGTCAAGCGATTACAAGAAATCCAGGGTCATCTGTTGCAAAACATCTCATAACCCTAAGACACAATTGACCCCAATTCGTCTTTCAAATCACTTTTACGTAATCGCAATGCTAAAACTCTTGGCCATTAATGAAGCGCTGCTTATTCGGTTACATCATCCAACCTTCTGCGCACAAAAGTTTTTGATACAATCAATTCACTTACCGTGCATTTGACCTACCTCTATGTTTACTGATCATTGTATTCTTGTACACGTTCATTCACCATAACTGAATAACCCCATGTGCTATACATATGCTTGTTTGTTTTAACTAAGCGATCGAGGGGATTAAACAAAATGTTAACATCTCGCGACATTCGTCTATTTTTATGTTGACGAACTTATTGCCCACCGTAACCAATTCCTGTGGGGCCAAAATATATATGCTCGTGCATCTACGTAATACCTGCGAACATGTAGTTTAGCGGCATTTGGTATTTTTAGACCGTTGCTACCTTTTACTTCGCCCATTTGTTCCCGCTTCTTTGGAATGAACAACTGCCCGACCGAAAGACGTCAACCAAATTTGGTGCACTATCTTGCAAGGCTAATGCTTGTACAAACTGAAACCGAACGGTCTATAAGTTCCTTTTATCGGCAGCCTTCAAAACGTTTTGTCATGATATTTATTATTTAGGAAACCAATTACACAAAACTGGTAAATGTGGCATAACAAATGAACAAACATCTGTGGAATGTGTTCATAGGTTGTGTAGGCACAATACTTCCCGGTTTCCCTGACTCTGGTTCCCACTCGAAGCCCATGACTAGAAAGCCAGACCTACAAGACAACAGGATGGGGCTCAGAGTCCACAGCCCGTTGGAGGCCGGTGTCCTGTTCATAGGATCATATGCCCTTCGGACGAGTTCAGACGTCCAAGGTGCCTAATACACCTCCATGCTCAATCGAACCAGTGACCACTGCCACACCCAGGAAGTTGTATGTGGTTCGTAGCTTCTTCTTGGTTGGTTTGGAATCAGGGTTTTTAGCCAACTCCCTGAGGTGAACTACCAATGGTTCACCGACCCGGTTATAGTACCCGGATCTTGGCTACCCTTCCTTTCACTTTGGTGGGAAAGCACCTCCACCAAGAGAAGGCAGTGAGTAGGGCTTCCTCAATAGAGGCTATTTGAGACGTTTGGTCGTACAGGAGCACTTTGCGAGGTTTAATGGAATGGTGACCAGTCACATCCCGAGACACCCACCCTCACTATACTGAAGCTTTCGGGAGGTCCACTGCGGGTATGCTAATCAGTGAGGTCCTCGCTCAATTATTTGCCGAGGGCTACAAAATCATAATCATAGAAACAAAATACACATTTGGATACTGCCAGTGTGAAAATAATAACATACTTTGATTGTGCAAAGTAAAGGCAGTTGTGCATCATTACGCAACTGTGAACTCACACGCGAAGACGAGAAAATACGAATTCCGGTCCGGTATGACAAGCTACTGTTTGGGCACAGGTCGAACTGCATTTGTACGGGGTAGATATGGACAGAAGATCGGAATAAAAACGATTAGATTTTTACCTTCTTATACTGTTTTACTGTTGTTTGAATAGGAGGTTTCACTTTGAGATCAACCGATAGTATCACAAATGTGCACTAAGTGCGATAAAAATGCTACTACAGGTTCAACGGAAAAATATTCTAACAAACGACCAGACTAGCGAAATTGAAATTTTTATTAAATGCCCCGCCGCATAGTTAACGTAGCTGTACATTTTTCTACAGCGTGTTTTTTCTGTTTCATTTCTTGATCGAACAAAATCCTCTGCCGATCCTCTCTGAGACAGGGTTGCTTTAATCAGCTTCAGGCTGTATACATTATATAGCACTAACCTAACGCACAATATTCGAACCTAGTGTGGATATCAGTTAAGACCTCCTGTATGAGATTCAGGTTGGATCTACTGTCATCAGGATATGATCTAACAAATTGTATATCAACAGATTAAATGAAACCCCATACAGAAACAGCGATGCTGCAAGCTTCCTGCTTGTAGCTGCATCTTATTCTTAATAGGAAATGAGTGACCATCAATCGCTCATCTATTGTATCCCATAGAAGCAAATAAATATATAAGCGGTCAATTAAGTATTTATTCTACTTTCAGTATGTAAACGTAAACGTAGCCGATCCGTAGGCTGGTGAGCAAGCAGTGCGTCAACATGCAGACAGACCAAACTGGTGCAAGCATCATCATCGTCAGATAGTGAGGTACAGTGAAACGAACTTCACTGATCGCAGCGAAGGTTTCTAGTTTGTGTTCATTGGAGGTTTATGGACGGGTAATGCCAGGGAGTCCAACCACTAAGCAGGAGAACTATTAGGATTCTCTACCAAAGCCTTTAGTTCTGACAATAACCTAACCACAAGGCACGGTTAAGGTGGATTGGAGGCCCATTAACTTGGATCACTTACTCCTCCAACACGTTTTACCGACAGAGATGCCAACTCAAGTTGAACCCCCAACCTGGAGGACCAAGAGAGAAAACGAGTGGGTGAGCGAACAATTGCTTTCGGATATTCCTAGTTATGCTGTTACATTCTATATAGTAGGGATAATTCTCACATAATGATAACCACTGGCTCACTTTAAGGTCATTTCTCGGAAACAGAGAGCAGAGGATGTGTGTATATAAGAATGTTTAGTGTGTTAGTTGATGTGATCTTCTTATACAATGCTATCATGGGAATAGACAAATTTTGAAATTGGGATTTGTTTGATCTCTACCCGTTGACCTTCCAGGACTGATAAGATCTTTGGCTGGACAAAAACCATCTTGTGTAGCTCATTGAATCACAGAGGTGCACAAGCCATCGCACCACGTCAAGGCGCAGTCTCGTGATGGTGCAAGCATTACCAAAAGGAGAATGTCGTCACGCTGGACAGTCAGCGAATCAATGCTGACCTCTGATTCGCTGAAGCGAATCGACTTTTCATAGAGTAAGTCCACATGACGTGCATGCGTATGTGTGGTGGCAGACCGCAACGGCAAAGCCTGTAGTTTGCGGAAAACGTTTGACTCAACTGAAGGCCACAACATTCATCTTTTTCGAAATCACGCCTTTTCGATTGTGAGCATGCGGAAAATGTTCCGAGAATGAAATAACATAGTCAAGGCGTCCGATAATAAGCAACTGTACATCTAAAGAAGCTCTTCCATCGGGGCGGTTTTCTACTGGGTGGAAACACATTCGGAATATTGTCCATGAAACAGGAATGACACTACCAATATGTTCATGTACAGTGACGGAACCGCGTCACCCAGATTCTGTATTTCCAAAGAGCTTAGAATGAGTATCACTTTAGGATAGACAGTTCTCGTATTTTAACGTGCCCGGATCAGTAAGTATATGGAAGAGGTGAAAGAGTTTTGGAGGCATAGAACCCTAGAACATCACCTTGGTCTCAGTAGAGAAACAGATACTACGTGATCCAAAACAATCTATGATCGAGATTATCCGGTAGAGTCAAGATCAGTGATAACAACGGATAAAAACCGAGCCAGGGCCTTTTTCCGCCATAGATTTTCCATTTGTGGCAGTTGGAATATATCCCAAGTTTCACGATTGTATCCAATGAAGAACGCAATGAGCTGAAGTGCTGGTTGCCTATAACAAAGGATGGGACAGAAAACATTTTCAGCGATTCGAAAAGTCACGTTTGGAAAGTCCTTGTGGGTTGACACTAGCACAACGTCCGGAAGAATTTGAGGTTTCCAGCTTTTGTGTGACTATTTTGATGGATCTGTGCTAGAATGGAATGCAATTTTTTGCTAGCTATAAGCCTAATCTGACAGTCCTTAAAGGTATCCATACCGTATGATCAGACGCTAAAATGCCAAAATGACTATCCTGCTTCCGCTGCTCTTAGAATACAGAATACGACTTTGATTCACATCTGTTACCATAACAAGGCGCAGGTTTTGTTCCGCAACAAGCGAACATTTCATTGATCATTCATTCATTCGCATCCTATTGCAAACATGTGGGACATCCTGAAGGAGAACGAGTTGTGCACACCAGTGCAGCACTGAAGAAAATAATTATCAATGTGTGTGAGGTGAGTGTTTCGAGAAGGCCAAGAAAAAAACGCATGCAAAGCCTTGGTAATCTAAATAAAAATTAAAGAGACATTTGTTGTGAACAAATGATCTTATCTTCATATAATAGGTTATCTTAATGGCGTTTTTCACTCCCGGAACACATTTGATGCGAACAAGTGAAAACTGTGGCGTAGTTGGTATCAAATTATTAATTTTCATGCTAATAAAGTCCTCGGAATAAGTAGTATTCGAAGAGATAAGTAACTGTAGCATTACGTGATCGCATGAAAAACTAGTTTGTACGTTTCATTACCCGCGTCCGGAGCATTTGGAGGGAAAGGATACGGGAGACTGAGATCAGACTATGCTGCTATGCAACAGCTATGAACCGTAAGAGTAATAAAAGTAATAAAGAGGCGTCCAGCTCTAAAAGAACATCACTGCCCAAAAGACAGTTATTATTTTTTTAAATATCAGAATTTTCGTAAGTTATACTTTAATTTTGCAATATCCCTTTAAAAATCCCTGTTTTGTTTACGGTGAGCAACACCTTGTACTCGAGCCTCGAAATTCCCTCAGTGTCTGGGGATTTCAGAGTATTTAGTAAGTAACTCTTACTCTTACTTACTGGTGGGGATAGATTCGTCCAGTTGAGAGCACAAATGGGCGGGTTGATGAGCTACACCAGGCTAGCTCAAAAATGGAGTTGAGAAATCTTGTTTTGAACTTTTAGCGAAGCGTACAGACTTCAGTTTCAGTTTATTCACCAGTTAACCTTTTGGGATATCTTATTTCCTGGTAAACCTCGATTTTAGATGGAGCACTGGCATCAACCGGGAGTATTTGACTAGTCAATGTGGGGGGAGATAGACAGTACGAACTGGATCCTGTTTTCGATTGTCGCTAGCTTTACTGAGTTATGAGGTGCGTCGAGCACCCTAGATATGTGAACCGCGTCTCAGGCACGTAGGATACAACTTATTTGACGTCAGTCTCAGGATTACTGGTTTTCTTACACCGCCCCGCAGCATTTCGGATCAGTCTTTGGTTGGTCATTAATGCAGCGATGAACCTACGAAAATCACCTGCTTCGGTTCGAACGACTCTTGAGTAACGCAATCAGGAACAAATTATGAATCTATATTTTTTGTTACAAAACTTTTCGTATCATGCTTTATTGAACATATGAGAAGAAATCAAAATGGCAGGCATTAAAAACACACAAATAGATCTGACTCTGATCACCTCCCAATTATTTTGTTCTTATCTCTTTAACTTATCACTGGTCCAATTTCCTATTTCTTTGTATCATGATATTTTTACTTACATCGTCTGGAAAAGAATAATAATAATTATTATTATACGACTTGCGGAGAGTTTAAACCTACGACACACAATGGAAAATTTGTCACATACCAGTACTTGTTCCTTCACAACTTACCAATGATTGAGCAACTTGAGTAGAACTTTGAGCTCATTTTTCAAGGAAGTCATATCATACTCCACCATACATTTCTGTGAAAGCTATGGGGAAAACGGAGAGAAAAACGTTCTCAGAAATCGGAATGAGTTAAACTTCATTTGTATGAATTGTAGTGAGTTGGCTTAATGGGCTGTTGCATCAACAATGCTCCCCGGGGAGGGCTGATTTCGCGCTTCATCCGGGTGTGGTGAAATACGATCAAAGTAAGGGTTGACCTCTGGCGTTGTCCAGTAGTACACACACCCTCAGGATACAAAGATGCACGTGAGAATGTCCTGGTCATTCAGGGAAGATGCGCCCTCAGAAAGCCACTTTTGGGAAGACCGTACACGAGGTAGAAGGCCGTGGCAAAC
Organism: Echinostoma caproni; assembly: GCA_900618425.1. Classification (NCBI taxonomy): domain Eukaryota; kingdom Metazoa; phylum Platyhelminthes; class Trematoda; order Plagiorchiida; family Echinostomatidae; genus Echinostoma; species Echinostoma caproni. Next base: position 11,302 of record UZAN01041217.1, on the reverse strand, counting down.
ACAGTGTTAGTACCCTTAGGCCCAGGCAATGGTCACATAACAGGATAGACCAGCTTGACTTGACTTGACTTGAACTCTCTCAAAGCAAATGAACACATACTAATCGGGGGGGGGGGGNGACTTTACTGGACAGGCTCAAATTCCGCATGGAGTGTGTCAACTGGGTACGTTTGAGCAGTATGTTGTGATTTAAAATAGTCTTTCATTCTTCAGTCCCATAGAACACACTTCTAGCCTGTTGAATAGTGTCCCTATGCTCTACGCTCGTCCGTTCTACGCACGCTAGATTGTATGTTTCAGTCACTTTGAATATGACTGAATATTGACCGGAGAAGAATTGCCACTCGTTCGTTATACATCAGAAGTGGATTTTCTGAATAATTATCAACCTTTTTCCGGTTGGCACAGTTTGTTCTTTAGTCTCGGTTACAAAGAGTCATATTAATACCACGTGACCAGTGCTGAAACGCAATAACAGGGATGCAAATGAGAGTCAACGAGCGTATGAAATAAAT
>UZAN01041216.1:7771-54566 GCA_900618425.1 Echinostoma caproni | reverse complement strand
ATATATATATATATATATATATATATATATATATATATATATATAATCACCAGCGATGTGACGTCAAGGGATATCAGTTTTTGTTTGCTCCCAGCTCTAATTCGCTGACTCGATCCAGGAATGTAGCAGAACTTTTTATGTTGTTATATTCTGGAATGGATGGGTGTCAAGAACTACTTGTCCAACTAATATTTGGGAGTAGTTGTTGGAGCCACAATGAAACCTAGTAGGATGTCACTTTTGTGCAGTGAATAGATAGTCAAACCCCACGGGTATCAGACGAAGTGCTTAGATTCCAAAAACTGCGATATAACATGTTTACCAGTAGTTTATAAATTTAGGTAGCATGAAAAATCAATGGATGTGTTTGTGGCAAAATATATTTGATCGAGGGAAATGAAATTATTTCTGTTGCTTGTTCCCATTATTCATTTTTACCCGTTAGTATCAAAGTGTTGTGAAGTACTCTTCACTTTTGAGTAGTACGTAACTTTCGATGATCACAAATATAAGAAGACCATCAGGGGCCAGGTAATACGTTTGGAAGAATAACTACTGACTGCTCTATACATTACCCTGTGTGTCCGAGAGAATTGCGATTGCACGTTTCTGATTAGGTTTTTGCGTTATGCATGCAAAATTACTGACCTCGCATCTGTAATCCGCAATAACCGAATATCCTCGACTAGCACTGACTTTTGGAATAATAACACAGGGAGTTAAATTCTTTTACGATGCGCTCAGCTTTAGAGATGGACAGTGCCTTTGCCCTGAGCTTTTATGCTCCTCTGCTACTCACATGCAACAAGTAGTCGGGTTATGAAACCTTCCAACCTAGTCATAACCCCGGAGGCTAGTGCTGAGATGAGCGAGGCGTGATGCCCGCAATAAGCTCGAAGAGACGGGTTGTGCTTCATCATGTAAATGTAAAATGAAAAAAGCGGTCTGATCAGCTGCGCAGGGGCCCAGTGAGTAGAATGTTTACGTCCTGCCTGTGAGATCCTGGGTTCGATCCCCAGTTGGGTTGATAGATTTGCATTGCTAATGAGACCTAACCAGATCGAAGCAGTTGAACAGTGCTTCCTAGTTTTCAGTTCACGCTTCATTTGCTCCATACACGACGAATTCCTTCTAGGGAAAGATCTATTTATCCCGAAACTACTTAACTTTCTTCAAGGTTATTTTACTAACCCAAATGTCTTATTTCAATTCTAAATGTCGTCCCATTCAATCGCAGTGTGTGAATCAGGTTTGTAGTATCCGCCGTGATCTAAAACGGGTTTTCCATTATGTGATAACGGAAACAGGGAACGATTGACGATTTAGACTATATCGTACATAAGTCTTGTAATACTTAATTCGGTGATAAAACTGTATTGAAAAAAACTCACACAGTTGAAGACGGGTGTACGAGGAGTATTGACATCCGTTTCAAACTCTGATTGTTCGCCGTGCAATCTATTTCTCCTTCTGGTGAAAAATGCATATAATAGTGTCTGTAGATAATAACTCCTTCGTTCTTTCGGGTTTTTTCGTTGCCAGTGTATACTGAAATTGCTCCATACATTCATAATGACCAGCGTTGATCGACAGCAGTACTGCCTTTATTAATCATGAACTTGGTGACTAATAAAGCTCACCACGTGATGCTACAACGTGATACACGAAATAAAAGTGCGTCTCCCAATCACAGTACACCGTTATGACCCATGTAATTGTCGCGATGACCTTTTGGTCAGTAACTTGTGCAGTTTCATCAGTCCAATAACCTCACTTATTTTTCAACCATTCACAAGAGCGCGTCAGTGCGATGGCCATTATCGATCAGTTGGATATTTGACATATTACTCCAAAAACTCGCTTAGCAGCTAGGAAAATCGCAATTGTCGTTCATCAGTTTGCAGAACTACGTTAGTGCGGCAAAGCTCATCGATCCACTGAATTGTGTTTCTATTATTGAGTTTAATATTAAGGCCACAAACATGGCCGGGGCTTTGGTGTCTTTTGACATTTATTGCAATTTCTGGGAGTTACTTGTAATATAAAGCTGTTTAATCAGGACCGAAAATATGACAATAGGCATAATGATTGTTCGCTGGATCAGTGCGATAACCCCATTCCAAACCGTTCATTGCGTCACCTGATACCGTCAAAGCTTTTCACGTGTACCTAAACAGTAATATAAGACTGTAGTTGTTTGTCTTTTTGTAGGATTGAGGACTGACTGTGTCAAATCAAGAGCAAAACCTACCTTTGGAAGCATTGAATTCACAGTGGCGCATTCTTTTGCTAGTTCAATCGCCTTCTTACAAACGGTGCTCTATACTATGGAAAGTTCGCCGTGATTTTCCCTTATAGCAGTAAACCATACCAAGGTTACCTCGTTACCTGACGACAAACTGTCGGAGGTTTTCATGTGATATTTTTCCTAAACTGCACCAGCGTTGACCAATTCCCGGCGAATTGTTGAATTGCATGCAATATTGTGAACATTTTTCCTTGAAACACAAGGCGCTTTTGCGACAGAACTGTGAGCTACATCTGGATGATTCAGAATTTCCAGCACGTTGTGTTTTTCACTGAGAGGCATTTGCACATTGTCACTGCTGGTATCTGTTTACCCTCCATTCAGTGAACAGTATCATATGTACGTCTTACCAGGTGAAACGTCATTGAACAAATTCGACATTGCATGTTGATTGAACAGTGGATAACCCAAACATCGGCCAACGACCAAGTGAATATTTATAAGAAACTGTGCCATACCGTAGAGGAGACATTGCATAATCAGGACATACGTTATTACCCATACGTTTGGTTAGGGTTTTCATTGATGCGACGTAGTAGGAGATTGGCTGTATTGCATCGCATGGCGCGAATCAACCGTATTTAGTGAAGGTTCGCGTACTGACCTGGGGTAGAAACCTGCCGTTCTCAAAAATCAAAACGTTTGAAAACTGAAAAATATGAACATACGTTTACTTTCCATCGTACTTCCATGTCTACTGACAAACCTGGAGTTTGAAACACTAAACCCTTTTGTAACTACCGCCTTGTACCCAAATCTTATACATCGACCGTTAATCCGAGGTGGAATTTCCCGTGTACTTGATTCCTTTTCTCCCACCATCTCACAGGAAGAACAAGTTTCACCGCGTGCAGTTGCTGTCGATTCCCCGTCCTCAAAAATGCTCCAATTCCTTCGAAAACATTACGGATTGACAAATCCAATATTTGCCTCGAACAATTATGTGATTTTTCCGGGATTTTTCGAACAACAGAAACTGACCTCAAATGTCGAATTGAGTCGACTATCCTCCGCCGAGGAAACTCCGGCTGCTGTTTTGATCAATTCACCAAGAACGATCTCCCCGAAACAGACAAGCCCATTGGAGCGAAGTAATTTCACGATTCCGCACACTAGAGTTCATGCCATGCCCACTAAACTGACCGTTATTAAGCCGTACAAAGACGCGGAAGAACTTCCCGTCATTCATAAACCCAGTGATAATGTGGAACGGCCACATGTGAGTTCCAAAGGTAAAACAAATATAATTGTGGATCCTTCAAAAGAACGAAATCCGAACGAATTTCCAAAGAGCGAGGTTTCTGACACGTAAGTAAACACTGAAAGACAACGGAAAGAACTAAATAGAGCCCCACATTTGATTGGTTGATTACGCGTTTCTACCGATTGAATGTCAATGTGAGAGCATTTATTTCCATAACTACATCGCACATCGAATAAAAGTGACACAGATAATCAAATGAACTAGGGTAAATAATTTTTGCATCATGATCACTTTTGTATTTGGAATGATTCTTCTGACCAATTTATCGCTAATCGGAAAGTGAAAATGTCCGAACAGCGTACGACAAAAAGGGAGAAATGTAATGAACAAAGGTGCGGAGGTAGGGGGTATTCAATATTCGTGTGTCTCCCGTACTGTTACTTTGACTTGACTGACTGAATGACTTAAAGTATGGGTTGTTAATTATACTACCATATTCATTCGAAGCCAAGGAGGTGTTTGACTTTAACGACTCTGTTCGAAAGTTTGACTTTTCTAACCCATAGTGATGGATTTGCTTGATTATTTACTTTTGTTTATTAATTCATTTTTACTTTTCTTTGAGCAACAACGAAACAGTGTAACTGGAACAAGCTACGAGTTCNGAGTTCACAAATGTAAACAACTGTGCACTCTAAACTTAAAAAATTACCAATTAAGAAGCTCTGAAATACAAAATAGTCAATAATCAAAAAGTTGTACAAACATACATAGTTTAAGGAGCATTAACAGGAGCCATTTTTCGGCAACAAATCAGTTCAGTGCTCAACCATTGTAAACTGGTAATCTCGGGTCTAAGGTGAGGGAAAAAACAGGACTCCACTGCCACAATAGTATTTAAACCCTCATTTTCTTCTGTTTGGTGGGTTGACATTTTTTAAACGGAAATCGATATGGCTCGTACCTTCCAAACAATTATTTTGAGTAAATTAATTTTTTTCCGTTTGTCACATGATGCAACCATAGTTACGCAAAAGTACAGTACACGGACGGTGTTATGGTTGAATGAATGGGCTTCCGCTGGACACCAAAAAAATACAGTGAACAAAAGTTAACTAATGGAAAAATACTGGCACTGTTCTCTTTATGTCCTTTCAAAGAGTTGAAAAGGTGATTTAGTTTTGATTTAGTTTTGTCTACTCGATACAGGTTCCTTGTTTAAGTTATATCTCTGGAGTCAATTTCTTCTGTCTGTATACGGATATTGGTAACTTACCTGAATCATCAAAAGTTACTTGTCAGTCTAAGAAGATAATTTATTTTTCCTGATTTTCTATTGAAAGTTAAGGTTACTGCGGAAGTGGCTGACGAAATGTGTGTAAGGTTCCACAAAATCCCCAATGGTCACAACAAAGTTATCACCAGATTCTTGGTGGTTTTGGCATGGCTCCAAGTTTCCTCTCTTCAAGTTGGTTGATGAAGATATGTGCTACAATGGGTGAAATTGGAGAACCCACTTCCACTCTGTCAGTTTGTTGGTATAAAGGCTCCCTTAGAAGTCCAAAGAGTGGAATCCAGAGACACGGAATTAGCTTTGATGATTTCTTCTACATCCAGTGTGGTTCGGTCGCACAAAGAAGTATAATTTGGCTGGAGTGCTTTACGGTGAACGAGGAATTCTTCAAAGGGCATATGGGTAAAAAGAGGAACAACATCGCCACTTACGATCCACCGAGACTGATCTAGTTTAATTTATCAAATTTTGTGGGTAAAATGTTTGAAGCTTCTCATATACTGTCTATCATATTTTTAAGTAGTTGTACAATGCTTGTACGGTGTTTTAGAGAGCGCAGCTTGGAGTGCTTGTATGATTAGTTGTAGATCGTGTGGGAACGTCTGCTTTGTGAATTTAGGGTAAACCATAAAACATCTAAGTACAGATTCTTTTTGGATGGGATTGAAATCTGACGTACCACGGCATTGAATCTCGCCACACCACAAAACTCCTTCCAGACTCTAATCTCCAGTCATTTGTGACTGCATTTTTAGCTCTTTGGCCTCTTGTTCATTCTCCATTTAGTAAGACTTCATTTACTACCATATACACAAAGATTTTCTTTGTTTTCCCCAGACCAGTCAAAAACCACAACCCCTTTACACGGTTTCTTTCACAGTTTGTTTACTAATCACTTGTTAATTCACTTGAAAGGGAGGTTCAAAATATCGTCACCACCAAGTGCTGTTTTCGTTTTCTGGGCACACAATTTCTTCATTCACACAGGTCTCAAATTTGGACCTTAAGCTATGAATGAATGATGTTTTCATCACAAGCTAAATCCAGCGAAGGTAGATTGTAAAGGAATAGAGTTGAAAGTGCCACAAATTATAACTGGTGCTTTTGAAAGAATATCACTTTAGTTGATGGCCACTTCAGCTGTTAGATTTTACCGTTTGTTGTTCAGATAATGAGTGGTATTTGTATTAATATTTGTATAGACTTTCGCGTGGGCAGATGTCCGCATTTTAGTCAAAAATTACACATCATCGTATCGAAAGAAGGAAATAATACCAGCAAAGCATTTAACCTCTTAAGTTGCTGAGAAATTCAGAAGAAACATGCTGTTGGTTTGCAGGGATTCTAGCGAGATAGATAATTGAAGAATTTCTGTAGAGGTTACTGTAAGAGGGTAATAAACGATATTTGGAACGCGTGGATGAATGTGAGCGGCGTTTAGATAGATCACCATGTAAAGGGTAAATGGGGTCAGATAGGTTTTTTGTGCAGATGTTTTACATACGGATAAGTGACTATAATCCCTGACAAATTTTTAACTGTTTTCTTTGTTATGCGACTGATGGGTCTCACTTGACGAAAACAAATCTCTTCTAGCTTCATTTCATAGTCGGCAGGCAACTGCGGTTTTGGTCCAAAGCGTTTTTCCAAAGCGTTCATGCACCTTGTGGTGCTCTTTACTTTAATCGACACCGGTTGACTGAATACTGTCAGTTAACTTCACATTTTTTTGTTATCGATGGAAAGCGTACAATGATGCATTTTTGTCAGCTTTCTCATGTGATTCTGATGTCTTTTTGTCATGTGCTATGACTAACTCACTTGTGACCCAAGTCTTGAACCGGCTCGCCTACTGAACGTTAGATCACCAACAACTCCGAGTAAAAAATCGAGAATTCGCGAAACTCAGTGAGCGTTATTTACGTTTTTGTTCGGTTGGCTTGTTTATATTTGCTGTTTCAATCCCAGCTTTCTAAAAGAAGTTTCAATAATCCTCAATGAGGTTTTCACAGAAATCCGATCCAGTTCGATGCAGTTGATCTCCCCTTTGTGGTCTTTATACAATGGCCGAATCGGAAATATCGTGTCACTGACCAGCTAAACGTTGTGAACTGGGAACAGTGGACTTTAATTCCGAAACTTTGACACGATTGACAATGAATTAAGGCTTTCAAACTTGAACACATCCTGTAATAACTTGTTGAGAGTTGGCCCAAATTAGCTTTATTTTCAATCATATATCGCGTGGATACGATTTTGTGTGATTTAAGTTCTTTCAAACTTTCTGTGACACAATAAGCGACTGCCTGTCTAAACAATACAGTTCGACAGAATGTAAATCTGTACGGTTTTACAACATCTGTTACCAGTGTTTTGCGTTTTGATGTCCCTTTGAAATAGTAGATTGTATTTAATAGTTAATTTAGGGTGGTAATACCGAGTGTAGTTCACTTGCTACACTCATATAATACACGTGCGTCAGTGCAAACGTCATCTGACACGCGCCAGGGAATCCAATTTGTTTGAACTATTGCAGCACTACTGCCAAGCATTCGAAACATGCTTACCATGTGACCGATACGGAAAGAGATTTTCCAAATAAACGCATACAAGTTTCTGGAAATACGTTTTTTCCGGAGAGTACGCACCACCTGAGAACGTTTTCCCATAAAACTCAAATCAGCACATCGTGTCTGGATTCCAATTCGATCGAACCTGATGACTCCTGATGTGAATTAAACAGCTCTGTAGCTCTTTCAAGGTCTTTAATGTTCAATGACACTGTTTCCGCCTGAATTTTAATAAAGAAAATTTAAATTCCCAAGAAACTATAAATAAATCAAAATTTGGAAACATACCACAAGCAATTAAGAAAATTAGGTTGCTCCACAAAAGCAAAAAACAGAACACCATTGATCATGGATAAGGCAGCCATGAGACCAATTGTATTTTTAGTTATCTGACCCAATTTGAATGATTGCGTTTGTGCCTCCGCTGGGGTACGTACGCATGATGATTCGCCGTCAATTGGATTACGGGTCTCGAGCGTATGCCTCTGGAGATCTTTGACACCTATACTGGCGAAAAGTTTAGTTTCAACAACTTCCGGTTCTATCCATTCTTTGTCACTCAAAACGGAGGTATTTGCAAACTTCTTTCTTCGGTGTTCACCGTTCGTTCTGCGGGCAGTTTCCTTGTAATCGATTAATGGGAGTTTTATTCGCCTTTTTGGTTCACAGAGAAATGAAAGTAAACAAAATAAGACAAATAATTGAAAATACAATGAAAAATAAGGCGAATCAATAAGTGGATGAATACAAATAAATTTTGAGCCGGATTACTTGAATCACAAATGAGCTAAGTAGAAAGCTGCACTTCACAACCATGGCAGATGTGCAATTTTTAAGAAAATTCAGTTAGCGATTAACTGTAAACAAGTGTACTTCAAAGAAACTTTCCATTTAATTTAAGTGCTGCCCAACAATCCATGTAGCTATCTTTTCCACATGGAACTGCATGGGCGTCAACCCACTCACCATACCGGGTGTGTTTCTTCCTGATTACCAAGATACGGAGTCCTCCAGAACCAAAGATATGGTTCGAAATTTTTCAAAAAGTGTTATGCATCCGTGTAAAGATGCACATCATTCCGGTGATATTTCTTTAAAACCATGATGTGCTTTCGACGGATTGTGACAGAGTTTACTCCCATTCAACCGGCTTCTTGTTTTCTATGTCGCTATAGATATAAGCACTGATTATATCACCTCGATTGCAAACTATTTACCCGGGCATGGGCGTGCGTGAAGATAAAGCGATTGGTATGCATTACAAAACGCCCCTAAAGAGTAGTCTACCGTGGGTTCTTTTTGTATGCCGTAAGGCCTAGGCGTAAGTGGAAGTCATACAGGTCGCTGTCTTGTGGTTAAACCATTTAATCTTCCCAAAAACGTAGCAAGTAATAATAATTTACCTACTCATGAGTAGTAAAATAGTAAGTTTTGTGTTCAGTAGGTTACGCCTGCGTATTGATAAAAAATAAATAAATAAAAAATTATTTAATATTATGCCGATGTATTTCTCGTTTTACGTTCCAGAGGGGACGGTATAAAAATCAACTACTCGGTGTTATCCGCATCGCAACTGAATATGATCCGTTCCTTACCATCCTGCGCACGAAATCGGGGAACGTATTCCTACATCAATGCTGTGCGACACCACAATGGACACACCAGGCTATGGTGATGCTTAATGCGTATAGAATACTATGAATTACGTGTATTCATCTCAACTCCAAATAAAAAATGTATCAAGCAACTGTTTTGTAGTTTTACAACAAAGTGGAATGTACTATCAAACATTTCGATAGTACTTATCATATTGCTGTGTAGAATGTTGGTAGAAACCATCATTCGGTAGCTTTACTTCTCCATTGGCCGAGAAAGTGATGAAAAAGAGGTATCGCAAGTAGAGCATCTCAGAGCAACCGCAGTCAGTTTCATCATAGCCATCCAGGTGGATTCAACTTTAGTCCCGACATCGATTTACAAACTCTCACTATCTATCATAAAGGGGTCTGAGCTACATTGGGTCTAGGCGTGATCTATTGTTCACATACGAGCAACAGAGTTGATATCGTTCAGCTACGGTAGTACGAACATACACCTTATGCATACTTGAACAGTTGACAAGTTGCTATGAAAGTATTATCCTAAAAAGCACCTCAAAGCATGAAAACAAAGAAACAGATTGATATTTCTGGTGTTCAAGGAGGAATGTAAAAGACGCTTTAAATGATTTCATCACTAAACGTTTCTGAGAGTTAGGTTCGAATAAAATGGAGAGAACCTGGAACAGCTTTACCATTGTATCTGATTGTGAAGTTTAGTTTTCAGGGTTCGCGATCAGAGGCTTTTAGGATAACTTACTATGCAATCGAAAATATTGTACGAACCTTTCGCTGATGAGCGGATATTCTTGAAACCTGACCGAAACAGCGGAAGTGCAGTGACATGGTAGGTTGGTAACTAAGTTAGTCATCCCAATTCAGGTGCATAGGTTGCGCATCAATTTCCTGTTGTTCATTCGATCGAAGATTTTGAAGAGGTTTGGACAGATTGTGTCCACTGCATCTTTGTAACTAACCATTCAGTGATAGCAGTGGGTTAATGGTACACAAACGTTGTGGTTGAAATGCGCGTTAACCCTCGAGGCGCAATTTTTCAAGCCATTCATTAGTTAACCTGACACAAGTGATTCCGTTACTTCTGGTGAATAGGAAACCAGTTAACGAGGCCGCATTCTGCGGGATTACGGGTTAAAAGAAATCGTTGCTTTTGGGTAAAAAGACCTTATTTGCAGGATCTGAGGTGCCAAGTCTTGTTGAAAATCCGTTTTTATAGGCTGGTCAAGTTTGCTCGCAGAGCGCAACGTACCGTTTGAAGGTTATTGTCCATCACAAATCTCACGTTTCCGCTTTCAAGATCACGTCGGTCATATGCCGTGTTCAACCAGATTCAATATCACCAACCATCCGGTGCCCGTCCAGAGAGTCAGAGTCGTTTCATACGGACTTTCAACATAATTTCATAGCTTGTTCTAGGGATGAGGTTGCAAAGTATTGACAATGTTTCCCTCTCCATTCAGCGCTATTATTACATCCTAAGAATGCAAGTTTAGCCATGCAAAGTTATTAAAATCACAGATGTTATGAGTTGTTCACAGGCTACTGAGTCCTTCGGGAATGGGAGAGTGCAAGAGGAAACGTCATGCTCAGCATTTTTCTGCAGGTGTTTCTTGTAGAACTGTGTTGAATACTTGGTTGGAATGATTAGGTAGGGCACAAAAAGCCAGTTTTTTGGTGTTTCATTCATTAGAGAATAAACCAGATTAGATTAGGTAGTAATATGCGTCAGGGCACGAAAGATCAAGCGGGGAGGGAGAAGAATGTATTGTGCTTATGTGTGTTTAACAAACTGCAAGGGTGCGCACTAGTTAGAATAATTCTGCAAAGCTAATCCGCATTGCTGGTTGAATCATTAAATGGATAATTCAAAACACATCTGTGCTAGGTGTTACAATGTTACCGGAGGCAACGTGTTCTCCGTCTCTTTGACTTATGCTACTATCTGACCTTGACAAAGGTGCTGTAATTGACTGATGAATATAGCAACATTGTTCTTCAACTCTCGCTTACTTTGTTGACCCAACTTGAAAAAGATTGAAATAAGTTCAGATGCACACAACGGATGAATGGCAAAATGTAAATCATTATTTTGAAACGGTTTATTTACGAATACGTATTTTGTGCGTTTCCTGTTCGAATCGGTGAGAAACAAACAAACTAAATAAACGCATGTGAGCATCAACATTCAGATAACATACCCGTAACGAAATCTAGCTTCGACCGATACGGTTTGAACAAATGCAAAAGTACACAACGAACTTGTACAGAGTTAAACGTACTGATTACAAATTTGATAGTAGTCCGACTGCTATGTTTTCAAACCTCTGCTATCTGATGGTGTTTATGTTTTTAGTAAAACAAACCACGACAATTCTCTCCACAGTGTGTGAATAGCCATAATTGTTTGCGGTTGCTAAGATAAACGGCGTGAGTAAAACTGGTTGGAGATTTCCATCATATAGCTGTTTTTGTTTATGTTCGTAAGCAGCCTAACCACAAAACCCCGATTCCCAGTCCATATTTTCTGTCATTGAATGATGTTCACACATCCCGTTTGGGTCTATAGTAAACGCGAAATCACAGCAAATGCATCTTCTGGTTTCAGATCTACGCCTCTTTGATCGTGTGCCAAATGATTCTACCCCACTCGTGCGATCACTGTTTCCATTGCTCATCCCTATCCGCGGTCACTTGCAAATGTGAGTGCGCACATGCACACGCACACACAGGCTCAACAAGTGATACTATAGTCCAAATTGTTCTGTCTGCGTTTTCGAATTACTCTTCGTAATCCTCGACTGACCTATTGATTTGTCCAGTTTGTTTCATACGGTTGAAAACGTTTAGATTGATCAAGTCACTGGTTGTAATCAATAGGTAAAACGCGCTTGATTTGTTCATTGTAGTTGTTTCTGGTCTACATTTGAGACCACACTAGACATGACCTAGTCTCCTGTTAAGTACTAGGTGTATCTGTTCAAAAGAAGCAACACATATTGAAGACGTGACCATATCCATTTACGGAGTGAAACAAGGTGAATATATATTTTTATGTTCAGTTATTTGTTGTGCCAGGTAATTAGATTGAAAACATTTCGTGCACAATGAAAATACCACTATCAATGCACTATAGGTGTTGATCAAACTGGTTTGGAAATACGTTTTAGTTTCTAAAATCATATATGTATATCAATGGCTACGGGTGCAATGTATATATTCTGGACTTTATCTCCTACTTTTAAGTTCTGAGCACTCTTTTGTCACCGTTTGCATTTGCGTGACCTTAACTGTCGCGATAAAATTTGTGATAGTTCAAAAGGTACCGCCCAGATTTGGAAAATATTTTATGGGAAGCATCACGGAAATTCATTCTTTCTAATGAATGATTAATGTTTCATGAGAGGGTTTATTACATTGAACACACGTATTCTAAATTGTTTATCTCTTTCCATTCAGTGCACGGTAAAGAAGCCAATTAATGAAAATATTCTGGCTTTTTGTTGGTCTTTCGCGCACACCAATCTGGATACCACAAACTTTTCCGCACTAATGACGGGATTTTTCGATAACTGTCACTCAAAGCACATTAACGGAAGTCATTTTTCACAGATGAAGGTTATTAAATCTTCTTGCTTGCCAGTGGTGATAGAAAACGGATAGGTCTCATCAAATATTATTCATACAATTTCTGAATGGGTCCTGGCCAATGTCGAATTCATTCAAATACCGTCCAGAAGTTGTGATTTGAATATAACCGCAAACTTTACCATGTGATAAAACGAAGGAAAAGTTAGCTGCCTCGCCAGTGGTCGTCGGTGATTACGGTTTGGAATGTACAGGAAACTGGCAAATTCTGTTCGACAGTGAACTTGGTGGACCCCACGCATAGCAACTGCCTCCAGTGCTATAAATGCAGAAGGGCATTCGCAACCCGAAGGAGATGAAATTACAATAACTATATCATGCCCATTGGTCATTTGATAAATAAATTTTATTTAAGCTTTTTGCTATGGCATTGTATTTTTACAACTGATGCACCAGCAACCATCATCCAACTCGAGAAAGGAAACAATTTAATGGCATCCGGTTAGGGTCAGCAAAGATACAAGTGGATATTCTTACATATATGTTGCGTCTGCTGTGGGCCAATATAATAGTCAGTCCCGTGATTGTAGCTCGAGAGTTGGGAGGATCAAAGGTGATGAAAATCAGGGTGTTGTGCGAGTTTGGTCAATNTATCTATATTTATATTTAACAGCAAACTTTACGGACACGGCGCCAAAATAACCATAGGTGAACGAAAAAATATTGGTACAGGAGAGGGGAAAATAAAACAGTCAATTTCGAGGATTAACATTTTTTGTTTATTGCACGCCATTTTAAGTTTTGTTTTCGTTTTCTGTTTACTTTTATGATTGCAAACAGGAGAGGATGCATTCGCGTCACTGACTTCGGTTCGATGCCATATCCCGCAGTGTCTCCAGACAAAGACAATCTGAATCTTTGCGGCCCCAGCCGGGGGTTGGGGTGGCGGGAAACCCCAACGGAAGCCACGTCATAGCCTGCCCACCTCGCTGTTTCTTCCAGCCTGGACCGNTTTCTGGCATTCGTAGGACGTACCCCAGCCACCTAAGACAATGGAGTGGTCTTATTTTGTTCAAAGGAAGACTCTCTGATCCTAGCACCCGTCGTCGGACTTCATCGTTGTTCGCGCGATGCTCCCACCATACTTGGGTGATGTTGCGCAGACAGCGGTTGTCGAAGACTGATAGTCGCTGGACATGATCTGCTCGGAGAGGCGGGGTCTCGCAGCCATAAAGCAACACGGTGCGTATCGTTGCACAATACACATACCCTTTCATTAAAAGGGGTATGTCGCGCCGGCGCCAAATATACCGCGGATTAGCAAACGCCAATCTAGTTTTGATCACGCGTTGAGAGATCTCCTCACCGACACTTCCGCCAGCCGTTCTCCAGCTCTTAATGTATACGAAGTTTCCGACTACTTCCAGAGTGTCATTATTCAACGAGAATGCAGTAATGGGGTCCTGCCAATCTTCCAACAACACGTTGCACTTTGAAGATGTAAAGGACATACCAGCATACATACCATAGCGAGTAACCTCATTTGACAAACGGTTCAACGACGCTTGAATCGTTGGCGCGTTGTCATCCAGTAAGGCAATATCATCAGCATACTCTAAGTCTACGACTCTGTCTCCAAGAAGAATCTCGACGCCGGCGTTCGTTACTTTATGTAACGCGTTTTGTAGATCATCTATGGCAAAGTTGAAGAGAGAGATAGAGCAACCCTGTCGCACCCCAGTGGTGGCAGGAAATGAGGGTGAAAGTTCACCATAGGCCCTAACCTTCCCCGAGGTCTGATGATGGAGAGCTTTTAGGAGTGAGACCTACTTCTCGGTTACTCCATATCACGGCAAACAGTTCCACAGTGCAAGGCAATCGATAGAGTGGAAAGCCACTCTGATGTCTAAAAACACGACAATGGTTTGCCGTTTGTATGCGTGGTGGTGTTCTAGTAGCTCACGGAGAGCGAAGATTTGATCTATGCAGCCACGGCGTGCACGAAACCCGGCCTGCTCCTCACGGATTTGCTTCCCATGAAATGGGCATAACCTGCGTAATAAAACGGACGCCTGCAGCTTCGGCGCTATTAGTATCAAACTTATGTCTCTGTGGTTGGAACAGGCGTTGCGACAGCCCTTCTTGTAAATGGGTGTAACAATCGATTCTCCCCATGTGTGGGACACACTTTCAGTTTCCCAGATCTTCAAGAGCAATCTCACAAGTTCTCTTACGAGAGCTTCTCCACCATCTTTAAAGAGGGCAGGCGGCAGGCCGTTTGATCCACTTGCCTTGTGGCGTTTCAGGGCTTGGAGTTCCTTTCGGATCTCCGTTTCTATGGGCGGTCCCGTGGATAGTGACCAGGGTGCACTCTCAAGAGAACTGCTTGGGGCCAATATATATATATATATATACGCTAATACGGAGAAAAATAATTGTGGTTTACAATTGAGCAAAGGAGAACAAAACGGTGTGAAATGCAGTCAGTTTTAAGCGGGGCGGGGGGTGGGTGGGTGCAGTTTTGTTGCTTGTTATTAGCAAATAACACAAATTTTTGTCTTTTGATGATTTGGATCGCGAACATACAAAACTCACTTACACCACAGAGTCCAGTGTTCTGCCATGGTTGAAATGAATCCAAATTCACATACAAGCATTATCAGTTGGCTATGGATTGGCACCAAATTATCAGTCTCCTGACGAAGGGAGCTATCGCTGATTTCATCAAAACGTGTTTTGAACTTCCTAGCAAGAGCGTCAAACCAATAAATGAGGCCCTTGTAAAGGGGACGTGCTGAACGCTGTTTTCACGATCGGATTACTTTCACGCCGCACTTTTGTACAGATTATCTCCAAAACATTGTTGATTTTAGTTTTTATAACGATGGACAAGGTGGTAATAAAGCAATACCTGTCACGAAATATAATCACTTGTCTGACTTTGGCCAATGCTTTCGCAATAAATAAGAAAAATTTCCAGGACACAGGAGTATGCACCAAAGTAAACGAAACGTCACTCTGAGCCTAAAACAGATACAAAACAAATGCACTTCGGAAATGGCAATAGCTGTCACGTTCGTTCATTATTTGAAAACAAACCCACCGCATTCATCTGAGGCTATTCGGAGGCAACTATTGTTCTGAAATCCTGGCTTAATGGTAATGTGGAAGTCAATTATCAAAATGCGTCCTTCCTTTCCCATTGAACAGATCGGCCTGTTGCGTACCATGGAGGTGGAGGTTGTGTCATCACCTAAATCGACTGCCATCAAGTAACTGTTTTTGGGATGATCTCTATATACCTGCAGTATTATCGTGTTCCCACCTTCTCTCTACGAGCCCTCATCGACTCAAACACGCTGTTGTTTTATCAGATACACCTTAACCGTTTACGCCCAACCACTTGTGCCGATGATTCACACAGTCCCAGGACTCGTGTAAACCTCTCCCTGAAGGTCACGCTGTATAAAATGTTTGTCACGCGATATCCGTCTTCTTACCCATGCAGAGCAACAGTCGTATTGCTTCTTATTGTAATCCGGAACGTAAAGATAAATGGTCTTTAGTTATCGTAGATAGCACGCGTTATCTGAATACATGCGCAACGGAATTTTCGAATTTCCCCGGCATTTAAATTGTCCCTCAAGTCAAAATACTGAAGGCCCAATCTGTGTGGGAGGTGACTTCAATCGCTCCAGAAAATATTTTCTTTTTTCTTGGCAGGACTAATGAGCACTGCCAACTTTCCTGTCATGCATGATTCTCAGTTGTACCAATTTTAGTTAATAATCTCAATCACTTCAGTACAACGGGCAATCACTGAATTGGATGATCACGCCATCAGACAGAAATCCTACTTCGCCTACAGTAACCGTGGGCACAGACATTTTATTAACATGCAGGGTCCTGTAGCTCTGCGTTGAAAAGTGTATCTGTGAAATTTCTCGAGACTAA
Organism: Echinostoma caproni; assembly: GCA_900618425.1. Classification (NCBI taxonomy): domain Eukaryota; kingdom Metazoa; phylum Platyhelminthes; class Trematoda; order Plagiorchiida; family Echinostomatidae; genus Echinostoma; species Echinostoma caproni. The sequence continues at coordinate 38,035 of UZAN01041216.1, read as the reverse complement.
GAAGACAAGCAGTGAGCATGAGTCCTTTAGTTTTACGAACCTCGATATGTCGGGATGTTTCTTCTATCTGATGGATTATCTAAACCTTTTTTAGGTTTGTTAGGTTGTCTCTGAAAAAGTTTATAAGTTCCCGTGAACCTCAAAAACCTTTTCTTCTCAAATACTTAGAGCAAAAGAAGAAACGGGGGTGCAAAGCTGAAAACCACTAACTCTCATCAAAATTGACCCACTACATGATTTATGCACGCAAACTCTACTGACCAGCAAGAAACGTGGAACCTTGGTTAACAGCCCGGCTATTCCAAAAGTTATCGGAAACGGTACGTCGTCATCGAGCTACTGAACATAGCCCCTAACAGAAATGGCAATATTCAACATCTAACCTCATTTTGTTTATACGTCCCGATTTTGTATGTTCTGGGTTACTTCACAACGATTTTAAATTGGTCTACAGATCCCTCAAAATACGTAACTGTCTGCAGTGGCTTACAAAGCATTCAACTTATCCAAGCATTAACCTATGGGTTTATCAACACTTTCCAACTGAAATTCAACCTAACAGTTTATAACTTCTGCACATTTAACGACACTCATGTATCATCGTCCGTTATGCGTGCTCACCGCATAAATGCAGGCAAGAACAGCGACGTAAAATGCACCCAGTAGTGCAACACAACGCCCAGCATTTTCTCCATCAATCTTCATTACAGCAGATTCTAAATGCTCTTTACTGTTATAATTTTCAGTTTATACTTGTATCTACTGCTTCAAATGTGTGTGACAGTGGCTGGATTTGGATTTTTAACTTCAATAAAGCCAACATTAAAGTGGAATGGAGTTGAGATTTATGCCAATCAGGGCATACGGGCGGTAATGACCACATGTTCAAAATATGGTTGCACATGGACGATTGGGAAATTTATTTTTCAGAAAACTTAAGCTAATTGAGTTTCACACAGCCTCATCTTAGCATAGCATGCTACCAGTTTACGTCTGTACCATCGGTACGATTAAAATGTGTCCAAATTATAAATAAAATTTATGTGACTGTTATGAAATACTTGTTTCATCATTCCCCTTATAACCCGACAGATTTAAAAGACGATGCATTCAAATCAGACGAATATCAGACAGTAATGGAGCAATTCTTGAGACCCGCTAAAGTGTCGTTTGAGGTCAGATGGCTTGCAGGATTAATAAGTTACACAATACGAGAAATCCTGACTAGATATCTATACAGTGTCAACGGTATTCAGCAGAAACGTAAGTTTTGGGCACAAAGAGCAAAACATCTGAATCCCGGATGTTACTATCGAGCTGTTGAGATTGATTGGAGCAGTAGTTTGCTTGCCGATGTAAGTGACAGTACGACAGAATAGTTATGAGAAGCAAACCGACGCGAGAAATATGACGTTCAGTTTATTGATTTTCATAAACATCAGTTTCCTTCCCTCCATTGCAAAAACATGTTTTCAATACTTTACGATGAGAAGATCAATTACCTCAGTAGGAAAATAAATATGAACGTACTGATGAACAGCTGCCTCAAGATGGGAGAAAAATGAACTGGCGTATCAATTCAAGATTGGCGTTTAGGAATAAAATCATGTAGGTATAACCGATTACATTTTGAATTTAGTTTTCCAAGCTGGGAATGCTATTTCGAACTGCTGGGCAATGATAGCGGTTCCAAGGTAATCGATTGTGATGAACGTAAAGATATATTTAGCAAATGAAAGAGTTAATTATAAATACACGATAAAGTCATCATAAATTAACCATCTTCGAAAAGTGGAAATGGATGTTTGGTTGTTTTACAGATGCGATACGCACAAGTTTGTTTATAACCAAGACGCCGGTACCGGAATCCATATTGAACAGGAAAACAAGCAATTCGCACCTACTTTAAACTAAATCACAATTAACTCCGATCGATTAGAGCCGATTTCTAGTTGTATCAATGCATTCTTATGCATTTATACGCAAGCCGTCCGGTAAATATGACTAAAATGGTTTCCTTGTGCTACAAACTAAATTATGTAAGAAATGCGAATGTAACTAGTGCAAACATTATACTGAACCATTATGCTATGGCAACCAAATTGTTCTTCTGTAAAAGATAAAACTGAAAACGTACAGGATATTGCCTCGGGTAATTATGATATCTCTGGGGTCAGCTTCTAGCAGAGGCGGAAGACAAGTTTATCTTTTGCCTTTGGTGACCGTGAGCGCATCTGCAGCCACCGACTGGTTGGAGAAAGGGACGGACAATGCAGAACAGGGACCACAGTACAAGCAACCATTTGCACAGTTACATGGTGCTGATAAGAAACGTACCAAATTATACTTCGTTAGAATAAAAATTACGTGTATTTTTTCCCATGGCTTCTAAAACGCTCACCGTGACCGAGATGACGATATCAGATAAAGATGGACTCTATAGTTTCATCCCGTGAACCAAATGTCAGAATGATGCATCCAAACGGATACATTTCGATCGTATTGTTTTTCACACGAGCACGTGACATGTGATTCTTCTCACACGGCTAGTGGACAAAGTAACACACAACGGTCGAGTTTGGTTTATTTAGAACACGAGTCTGTTCAGTAATCATTTGCATGAATCTACGTTCAATGATTAGGCGAAACTGGAATCTCGCAATGCTCGATCCGTCAAAACCCCCATATAGATGTTTGGTGTCAGAATACGTAAATCTAGATACATTGGAATCAAACGCGTGAATTTTTATTTCTCTTTACGGCACAATAAAATAGCGAGAGAAGCTATAGTTTTCTCGGGTGAGCATGCTTGATCAAAGCTACACACATGCCAACTATGATTTTTATCTCTTCATTCCGTAAAAAGTAAACTGTAAATGAACAAACGCCTTACCTTCATTTTTAGACAATTACTTGTATTAGTTTGTGTAGTGGAAAGTTTGGGTGGGAAGCCATTTGCTAATTCCTTTCTCACGTGGTATCAAACCGCTAACTCCCTTCATGATTAACCTCATTATATTTCTAATCTCATTTGAGGTACTAGTTCACAATCAGACAATAGACAAAATTGTTTTGTTTACCTTTCCCATGGCAACTGAAGCAGACGCCATTGTGAACATACAGCTCAATAACACCCGAATATTTAATCAATTTTGGGATCATTCAAAAGTTTTAGATTCTAGTGCACATTTCCAGTGTACAGACTGGAGCAGCCCATTCTCCATAGACAGTTGGCTCAATGCTTGAAAATCCTGCTTACATCTTCCGTTCCTTTGACGTCTATGGAGGTGCAAAGAAGCGACGTTGCGTTTAAGACAAATCAGAGCTAAAGAAAACACTCTAGAGATGAATATACAATTATAGCTCATGGAAAGAAGATCAGATAAAAGGGCCTGTGTTGGGGCATTGGGTCAAATTTTTTGCAATCACCAAAAACAATTTGCTCTGTGGGGATCTTTCATAGACAGCACGAATTCACAACCAACTTCTAACTCTGCCAGTCTAAATAGAGAACAACTGTCCCACTTCCATTCACCACAGATCTGGTTAAGTCATAGTTGTGTGCGCTGTTAAGGGTGCACTTTGGATGAATCAGTCACAGTAGAACTGATTTTTGACAAAACATCGGGAGTCGATCAGAGCAAAAGTGTATATAAAGTTTGAGAAATCGGAGAACAGAGAAGTTTGGGAAATACACGGGGCCAGGTTGATTGTTGTAGCTGAGCTATTGCAAGGTAAAAGCCTGATAGAGAAGAATGAGATAGGTTTTTTTTCAAAGGCTAACTCTAAACAATAACACTTAGATAGAGGTGTGGATCCAAACATTTCCGTTTTTCTAAATTTAAATTTTAAATTTTCTTCGGGTTTCATTGTTGTATGAAAATAATTCAAAATCCAAAGATAAAATATGCTTCAGTAACACTAGAGGCACGTTATTCAAATACAAGCTTATTGATGTTTCCAACAGAAAACCCCGGAAAACAATAAAATGCTTGTCATCACAGATGTAAAGGTAAAACAAGCTACCGAAGAGTTCTAACAAAAAAGCAGACGTTTAATACATTTTTTCATTTGTTACGGCGATATACAGAAGACACCAATCGTCCAGGTTTCACTACACGAAATGGGGATTCTTTTCAATTCAATAATTACCGGTTCCATGGCGTAAGGATGAGGAAACTACTGTGTCGGATAGACATTTCGACAGTTTTACTGACAACTGGGTCTGAGATTTGCCTACAGATAAATTTCACAATTCAGTTTTCAGCTCCATGTTCAATGTGGTCGGTTTCACACAATGCTACCGGATGGATTGCAGTTCCCAATCCGTGTGAAATCAGTCATCAGCTGTTATGAATGCATTTACAAGGAGTAAGAGACAAGGCTTATCCTAAAGTGAACCGAACGAATTCAAGTGGCCATAGCACAGAAACCAGCCAACACAAGGAACTGTTCAGAGTGTGTTTGTGCATACTGTTATCTAGTAGGAAATTCTGACAAAGAACTACTTACGTTAAACAAATTTTTTGTTCAGTAAGTGTCAAGTGTACTAAATCAGAAAAATGCGCGGACAAGGAATGCGAATTCTTTTAGGTGGTATATCAGTTAGTGTGAGTCAGGTTCCGAACTAGCAAATATTTGGCCAAACACGACTTCCTCTACTTTATTCCTACAACAAGAGAATCCGCTCTTCAAGTTGCGAAACAACTCCGTCGTTTTGACAGCTCCCCCATACGGTGGCTCAGAAATGAAGTGCAGCTTTGTCTAAGATTTTTTCCTGAAGCATTCATAAGTGATTGGCTGTTTTGATTACTAGAGCTCCTGTAGTGTTCAAATGGTCACCGCCGCCTTGTTTTACGTTTGGGATTCCGACCTCACAATGTATTGCAAGAAGCTGTGTTATATGCAAGATTTGTCAGCGATGTTCTCATTATCAAGGACAGTTTAAAACAATCCGGGAGCATCCTCACTACATTCCAGGATGCAAGAGAAATAGCCTGGGTTTCTTTAACACAAATATTATTCGAAAGTCAGATGCAACCTCGTCATAATCAGTGTATAATAAAGCAAAATTGACAGGTTAGCATATGAACTTTGAAATTTTTATACCGATTGCATATAAACTTGGTCTTGTACGTGCCCTGTTCGAGAGAGCCTTTGATTTTTAGATCTGGTTTTCGAGAGAGCCCGATGTATTTGCCCTAGCGAAATGAGCCTAAGAATTTATTGACAGGTATAATGAAACTTAAAAACCGTCAAGTGCATCAGCATCTCGATTGGCGGTTATGATGTGTTTTCCATTCAAACATGATGGCTTAACCAATCTACTCCATCAGCGTTTACAATCGGTTGTCAGTCAGACTAGCTACGCAGCTGAAACCAGAATAGTGTACTGGACAAGAAAGAATCGTGTCTCCCAGCAGTTACATAACGCTCACCCATGTATGTCAAATAAAAATTTATTTATTTACTTTAATGCGAATTGGGTGACAGGTGCATCGGATGTAGAACGGAAAGGTGATTACGCACTTAGGAACATACTCCAAATTGGGATCAGCGCACGATTTAGGCAAATCTGCTGATTAGTGATATGATCTGTGCATACAAAATCCCAAGATGCTGATTCGGTCAGCCCCTGTTGATGACGAAACACCTCATGAATTGAGAGATAGAAGTTTGAATGATGAATGATATTGACAGAATACTCAAGATCACCCGAACGATTGTAATCAATAAATATAAACTAATTCTGTATCAACAAAATACTTGTTCTTCGCACTTGATTTACATTGATGATCCATCCCCAATTCCCGTTTATGTTTATTTTTAATGCATTCGCAAACCCTATATAAAATTTATTTATCTGCATTTGATACCAGTTGAGATGCAGCGAAATCGGCCAGGACATAAACTGTGCAATGTGGCTATCCCAGTATCACTTAAATATATGTTATTAGCCTTTATCCTGTACTCAATTAAAGCAGGCATAAAAACTAGAGCGTTTCACTTTGTTTGCCAGAACAGGACATTAAGGCTCACCGTGGGCGAATGAAAAGAAGGCTTGATGGGTGATAATTTTATAACATACCGATTCAATGGACATCAGACAACGAAACTAATACTGGGGAGGGGGGTTGAAGTAATGGATGAACTAGCCAATCATTCACATTTTATGATTATATTGATAAATGCGTAGAGCCAAAATTTTATCATATTGATTTTCATTGGTGGTTACTTATCTATGCACTTAACCTATTATTTTAAGTGGGCCTGAAGGGAAGTATCGACTTCCCAACAGTCAGTGATCATCTTTTGTACAGTGGTATGCATAAGGCTTCCTTGACATTAAATACGCGAGCAAATTGTAAAACTCCCTGTTTATATACTATCACTCAATGTTATTTCTGTTTACCTCTTCAATTGCATCAACTGTATAACCTGGAATTAAAACAATGGTTGGAACCGGCAAAACTCTGTTTTTTAATACCATTCTAAAATCGCTTTATTGATATAATTGTTGAAAATGTATCTTATCCGGGTCTATTAAGCTTGCTGGTGCTTCTTTCATTGTGGGAGGACATTTACGGTAGCTTGGTTTCCCCTGTAGGTCGTATTACACAGTTTGGGTAAAGCGAGAACAGCAGTGACTGCTCAGTCGGATCAGTGGAGGAATGCGGTTTACGCATCTTTATTGGCGAAGGATGAAAATGGGCATAATATAACAGGGTTAGTTAAGACAAACTACGCAAATTTTAATCATGTACCATCCAAATTAGCAATAAATAACTGACATTCTTGTCTATACTCAAATGATCATAGTAGCGGCAGTCACCAGTTTACATTATCAAAGCGTCATCAGTTTGTAACCATTTCAGATTTGCCCAAAGTAAAACTCAAACCTGGTTTCTTCATCCCTAGGAAACGTAGAAATCAAGTGAACGTCTCAGGCGTTGAACTTGCTTTGTGAAAAACTGGATTAAGTCACGAAAGGAACACAAAATCATCCGCCTGTCAGATGCCGGGCGCCCAAAGACGAACCGCTGTAAATACAAATTCTTCTCAAGTGAGCAATGCAAATTATTCATTCAATACGGAAAAACGTCGAGGGAAAACGTTATCACGTGACCTTCGGGTTTACAAAAATAAAATAAGAGTTTTAAAATACCTACCCGGATTCAATGAGGGTGTTACATCGTAATGATTTTCAGTGGTGCAATGCATGACCTACTGATGAGGATTAGTTTTATTCATTGTTGTGGACTGTACTAGAAACCACAGCGTTACCTACTTAAGTCAAATCAAGTCAATAGTGCACTTCGGTTGATCATCAGTTGAATAAATTTTCAGTATCTCACGGGATATACTGACATAGAAAAAGCTTGTACGGGAGCAACTGTAAAATTAGGGTAAGTGTTCATGCGGAGGAAAATCGGGAGTTGTGCGAGTATTCAAAGACTCCTCTGTTTTGAAACATCGACTCGTTGTTCTCTTTAAGTTGATAGTCTGACCAAACATGGAACAATGGAAAAAATGATGCGTGCCTGGTAGTTTGGGTAAACAGTGTCTTGAACTTGATATGAGTCACTGATGTGGACACGAAGCAAGAAAAGTTAAGAATAGAGTGTGTGAATGAAAAGGTAATATTGTGTTACACAGTCGGCCTCAAGACTAAAAGTGACTTAGTAATACAAACCCAATTTAGAATGTATAACTAATAACATTACGCTGGTGGGGCATTTCAGAATGTTTGACTAAAGTAAATTCCTTGGAAAACTACTAATGAGCGGTGGGTCCAGTGTAAAGATGTGTGAAAGATGGATTTCACTACCACATACAAAGGAACTTTAGGAACATCTTACTCTCGAAACGTGAAAATGTAGCTTCCTCACCTTAAAGAATGCATGGTAGACATGATGGATCCATTTGACATAAAGAGACAGAAATACATCAAAAAGTTCAAAATGAGGCTCTCAATTGATAGGGATATTGGAAGCTTTTATACTAGATGCGGATCTTTGGTCGCTTTTAAGCCGCATTTTGAAGCATTTTGCAGGATTCAACATTGGATTTACGCCTTTGACCATTGTTCAACCGAAGAGACTGAATGTTGGAGTGGGTTTCTGTTGAAAATGGTCTGACACACACGACCAACGACTATATTATCAGAATATTTGAAGGTGGGTCTGGATGGGGTAGTCGGTAGATTTCGTACATTAAAAGCAAATAAAATGGGGGAGAGGACGATCCCTTGTAGCACACTCACATTTAAGGGAACTGTAAAAGAGCTTTTGGAAATTGGCGGTGAACCATTTTCAGTTATTTGACTGGTTACGTAGTCATTCAAGCAGGTAGAATGTAGGTTGCTTTAATTTATCGATGCGAGCAGTATGGTGCTGGCGACAGAGTTAAAACGGTTTTCAAAGTCCAAAATACAAATGTGAACTATTTCGCTCTTTCTATCAGTAGTGTGTAATGAAGTTTACTAAAGAGGTGATGCCATTGACGGTTGAACACTGCTTGACGAATTTGGGACATGATGACCCTTTGTATAGGTTTTTAACATAATAGAAGGGGAACCTTTCGGGTTCAGCACAACTGCTCAAGTTTATAAATGTCAGCCAGCGTAGAACATCTCAGTTTACAGTGGCAAAAGTATATGATCGGTTGAGAGTAATATGATTGCAGGGGAACTTGATTGGCGATTTATCTGTGGAAATAGATGAATTCTTTTGGCTGTTCTAGGTACCGACCAGAACAATGCTTAGTTTCGATATGACAGCCGGTTAGTTGTGCCGAATACGCTTCGTCACAGAAAATATGTGACCCAAGGTTTGCAAATGTTTACGGATACCTTTGTGTTCTTCAAAATGCGCGCACTGTATTCCTGTAACACATTCATGATTTGAATGCTTAAAAATTCAGGTTGAAATACAGGAGAAACGTGCTGAAGCAGAACATGGAATCCAGCAAGCCAAAGCAAGTACCCTGTAACAGAATCTAGATATTCACAAGCAAAAGTTGGCGAACAGAGTGCCATTTTTTGGACATGAGGAGAAAGAATGAAAGGGGATTAAGATGGTGACCACTTTCGCTCTTTGGTATAGGCGTATGAAGGAAGGTCTGATTCCATTGGGACGTGTAACAGGATGTAGATCAGTGAGCTGCCCATGCACAGAACGACACGTATTTGGTGTTACAGTTATGACAATTAAATAAATCTATTGATTAAATACCAAATACAAATAACCTGTTGCTCCTGATCAATCTCAGATATCGTTTAGTTAATTCCACAGAACACATTCAAAACAACAGCGTGGCGAACAAGCTCGTTTCCAGTTATTCGTAATCATGCCATTACATAATATTAAATTTGACTAACAATAAGAAACAAAACATGGGATGAGAAATTCAAGTCCTAATGATTCAGCTGTGGCTCCAATCTTGCGTGCGTGTGTTTGTGTGAAATTGATCACAGTGTCAAAGGTCCAAGTGATTGAAAACGTGTTGAAGTGGCTGAAGTGTGCACAAGAGGAGTTTGTGAATCCGAATACTTACGCCTTCGGCTGTGGCTAAGATACGATGCTTCACTGCTTTTGATTGCCTGCATCGAACCTTGTAAATCGGTCGGAACGCGTCTGCCACATTTACCGAATGATTTGACTCAACAAGATGCGAACACAGCGCGCTCGTAATTGCCTTAGTTGTTCCAGTCCTCAGCCAAGCCGGGTGGTGCTCACGAATGCGATCGGATAAGCGCTTGGTCGTGCGGCCGATGTACCCAGTCCCACAGGAACAGGTGAATGAATATACACAAAATGAGGCTGCAGAATCTGGCACTCTATCCTTCAGTCGGAAACATAATTGGTTTAGATGTGAACATATCTTTGAATTGTGCTGCGTAAAACGTTCTGCTTACTGCACTTGTAAGCTTTCTTTGAAAGAATTCTACCTCTGTATCTCCCTTGAACGGCAGGTGCACATAGACAGACTTCCTCACTGCTCCTATTTCCTTTGGCCGTTCCTCAAGTTCTAGCACTGCCCTATCGACAAATCGTTCGGGATAGCCATTCTGAGCAAAACCAGTGCGTAGGAACTGAATTTCATTGTCAATAGTGTCCGTCGTGCATATTTTCTCCGCTCTTTGAACCAAGGAGCGAATTAGGTTTCTCTTCCTCTGTAGAAGGACAAAACTATGGAAATGGATATACTGTCCGTTCCACGTTGCTTTTATATGCACCGATAACCGAACGGAGCTATCGCTGCGGCGTCGTATGAATATGTCTAGAAAGGCTATACTATTATACCCTTCTTTTTCCAAAGTAAACTTCATTTTGGAATGGACATTATTGAACTCCTCAAGCAATCGATTAGTGTCCACATTGGCGTCTAATATACACAACACATCATCAACATATCGTTTATATAGGGTGCACTGTCTGATATAGAGCTTTAGGGGATCATTCTCTAGTTTGACCATAAACGTGTGAGCAAATAATGGTCTCAAAGGTGATCCCATTGCAACCCCGTCCTTCTGGCGATACAGTTCACCATTGAATTGGAACTAGACGTTATGTGTGTATAATGTAATGGCATGTATGGCATGTATTTAATGGCATGATTACGAATACCTGAAAACGAGCTTGTTTGCCACGTTGTTGTTTTGAATCTCAGATATGACAACATGAATCAAGCAGGTAATTAGATTGACAGTATAGGGCCGTTTATAATACGCCACCTGTTCTGGTTCTCAGATATTACCCAAATACAAAAGAACGGTAACAATCAGGCGTGGGAATGACTTAAGTAGCATGAAGGGTGAAGTAAATATTTCCTAGTCCTTCTTTTTCTTTTGCGGTGCCGGAGTCATGAAAACACCATACAAGGTGTGAATGTATTTGATATCTGCCAGATATTGATGAAAGGTGGCTGGGAATTTTTTGTTTGGTGGTTTTGCACACGTTGTAAATACCACCGGAGATGAACTACCGAGATCAGAAAACTTCTTTTTTTGACAGCCTTCATTGAGATTGTTCTTCAATGAAATTCAGATGTGATCAGAGACTGAGTGTTGGGATGCGTAGTGTCGGAAAAGTTTGTACAATTATATTTCCGCAATGAAAGAACTACAACAGGAGGTCAAACTAGTAGGTTGAGGTAAGGAACTTCAGAGTACCTGTAATGATCGTAGTTGTAGTAGTAGTAGTAGTAGTAGTAGTAGTAGTAATAGTAGTAGTGGTAGTAGTAGTAGTAGTAATGCACACTGGACTCGGAATACAAACCACCTAATACGGATCACAGAACACGAACCACGGATCAGCTATCACGGACTGCATAACGTAAGCACTGGACCGCAATGGCACTAGCACGCTATGTCCCACGTAACTGAGACGTGAGGAAAAGACCACAGGAATGGTAGATCGTTTATTGGAAGAAATGAGGGCAATTAAATAATATGTAGAAAAGATCATTGGTTATCCAGGCTTCCATCAATCGAATTCCAGTGTTGCTTGCATCAGTCTGTTTCGGTTTGGACTGCTCTGTCTCGGATTGGCTGGTACGATCTGCCTATGGTGTGCAGTCAGAAGCAGTAACACGTACGCGCGCAATTGACATCACCTTTTAGATTTGATTGATCGTAGGTGTCCAAAAACTGTAACGCCCTTCTCCTGGATAGGCGTCATCTCGTAGGTCTGAATCACCACAGTACGTTTCGTTCCTTTCTCGTAACTAACGGTGAACTGCGTCACTGAACAACGTAACATCAAGGATATTTCGTTTTTGTTGATGAATCAAACGGGTTGCTAAACTTTTTTGAGATAACTTCTTTTTATCCTGCTGCTAGATGAGCCCCAACACTAGGGCAGTAAACATAAAAAGTAGAGGTTTATTGTTCTGTCAGAGAAGAAAGAATCCTAATTATTGACAAGTAGTTAGAAGTTAGACCGGAAAACTTTTGATTCTAAGTTATTCAAACTCCATGGAAGATATTGCACTGTACTGAGATTTTCAATTTGGTAAAAAGTGGTCACGAGTGTCTTTGACAGAACAGTGAAACTCATTCATCGACACTTACCACAAAAGCTTGCTTGAGAGCATCATGGAAATTACGTTTCAGGTTGGTTCCATCTTCGGTGAGGGAACTTGCTCCGTTATAGAGGGACATACACTGCAGAACTCACATAAGATCTATTGAATTGGCCAGCAAAAAAGGGAATCAACAATGAAATCGTATTTTTGTAACAATGCTGAAGAAAATGTGTTCAACAATGCAGGTGCCTCCTCAGAAATGCAGTACATGTATGGTCATTTGGTTGGAAAACGGTGTGAAAGGAAATGTGTCCTACATCACAAGATGAGACGGGGTAATTTCTTGGTGATTGTTCGAGAGGATCCATTTGATTGGCTAGACCATGACCAAGACATACATTTGACGAAATCACCTAGATTAGATTTCGAAATGGCGAATTGTTAACTTAAAACGAATGAGAGCCTTCAATTTTAACCATTTTTTATTCACTGATTCTTGCAATCATAATTATTTGAATATACTTGGAAATTAAATACGCCACACCGGACGTGCATTCCACTATGAATCTCAAGGTTGATATCCAACCCCTTTCAAACAACTGAGTAATCTTCCTAAAGTAAAATAGTTAAAAACCAATAATTCCAGGTTAATGAACGTCACTGATACTTCCCAACACGCGCCATGTTTAGGCGTTTTCTCATGGTATTTCGTGTGATTCGATTGAAGATAGTTCTCACGGAATATGTTAAACACGTGGATATTTGTGATATTTGTGTGTAGATTAAGTTGTGCATGTTGTATGTGACGATCGAGGTCACAAAACTGACGCAAAATGAGAATCCAGGGTGATTTTTGATGGAAGTGAGACAACAGCAGTGTTAACAAAGACAGTCTGACCGCATTCCGAGAGCCCGCCATCAGTAGGAGATTGTAAGATCAGAAGCGTTGAATCACCAAGTGAATTTGGCTTCTTGATTTACGATAGGCAGGCATATAGAGAGGAAACCATCTGCTACTGCTAGCTAGCAGGGATGCACGTAAAGGGAATCATCTTCGATCGTCAGAAGTTTGCAACCAGCTTCTTCATCTATACCAAGAATATCTTTGGTAACCAAACTCCACAATCAATACCCTTAATAACATTTTGTTTCGATACCCGCCTGCATGTAGAACCATCGCTAAGTTTGTGCCCGCTACCTGAATTTAGAAAACATCATTTCTGATGGAATAAACAAGATATTTTGGATATCGTTTTACGTTTCTGGATAAAATACGTTCTGTTCATACTTGAGTAAGGTAACCCAATTATGTCCAGAAAAGAACCAGAGGTGAGCGTGAAACTGCAATAAGCATGATGTAGGGATGTGGACGCGTGTGCTTCTAAGTTTGACCAATTTCCACCGGGAATGAATTTGTCGGGATCATCCGATGGCATGCACCTTTAAAGAGCGCGGTTCCACTTGGATTATAGGCAATAACAAAAGAATAAATGGATAAAGGGGACTTAATGCTTCAGATAAGGAAAAAAATGAAAACGTGTAAATGACGTCTCCTACAAATTTAAAATTGTTCCAGACGAGCTTATTGATTGTATTACTGTTTATCTAAGCCAATAAGTGTTGGCTGATTCCGGCGAAATTAGTATTTATAAATACTCGCGCATAAACTTCCATTACGCTGTTCTCTGGTGGAGATTCCATTCCCTTTCACAGGCGCATTGTTTGCACCCCTCCAAACGATAATGAGAAAAGCTCATCAATTGAGTAATTTTTCCGTGCTTTAGAAGCTCTTCCACTAGATAAAATAGGTTCTGGACTAATTTATTTTCCCCTTCCGAAACATCATCAGTGCAGGCTCGTTATCATTTAAAATCGAATAAAAGACAGAAATAAAATGTTTACGTGGACTTCGAAATGCTTCTGATAAAGACCAGTTGGAACGTCAGACGATCGAAGTCACCATATACTGACCTCACCAAACAAACATTTACTTGGTTACTGGAGGTACAGATAACACTCCAATTAGAAACAACAAGGAGGTCAACATAGATGAAAGAAGGACAGGATAACTGATCTGGGCCGAAGTGGAAGCGTATTCGCGTCCTAATATATCTGGTTTGGACATAGTCTTTCGACTTGATCTGCACTTGGGTTCGTTCAGTGGATGGAACATGAGGTTCGATCGATCTTCTGCTTACAATCGATCGAAATGCTATTAGCTTCACGCAAAACTTTGCTTTCAATGCAAATGACGTTTACGAAGGGATCTTACTTGAATGCATACACTCGGTAAATAAATAACTGTCGATAGTTCACACTCCCAGGACAGGCAGAGTATTCGGTCTGTAGTAAATACCCCCGGAATCGCAACAGCTGCAACCAGCACAACAATTACCACCAATAAAGGTGATAGACGAATGGTTCCGCAGGGAAATCATATTGATGGTTGACTATACGTTAGTCGCCATAGCTCGGTGGTCAGAAACCTAAAATGGAGCTCATTGCTGACGAATCACACCAATAGAGCAAAACAACTGTTCAGTGATTTGTGGAATCTATTTTTACCGATTGCTCAGTTGTTCCTAAAACAGACGAATAAATACAGACAGATATGAAAGACAACATCCTTGTAGCAGTGTGGCAAGCACGAATTCAAAAATAAATTTCTCATAGAATCAATTGATTGGTGCATTTTCATAATAAAATCTGGTTGTCATTTCATGTATTTATCGCGCTATCGATTATGGAAACTGGAACTGTAGTCCTCTCAAATATTTTCAATTCAAAAATTAAGCCTTCGTAGTTCATGATAAGTGCATTATATACGAACGTGAATTTGTAAACTGGAGATTGTCAACTCTCAAACAGCCGCTAGTTTCAAAATGTTGTTGTTGCTCTTCAAGTGTTAACTAAATGGATATATATATATCTACATGTATATACATATAAATATACTGCTAAAAAATAGAGTACTATCAAATTTTCCGTTTGATTTATTACTGGTAAAAATACTTAAAATATTATTATTAACAATTGATACCAAATACATTAGGAATTATGAATAGGTACATCCCGTCTCCTTTGTACGTTCGACCCCACAGGAATATTGACATAAATGGTTTTGGTTGCAATCCAGAAGAAAATCGAAATCCCATACACCAGGCGAGAAATGCTTCTCAAAATTTGCGGTATCGTTTTATAGCTTGTGAGACTAAAAATCACGTTCACGGTTAGCTTTCGCCATTTTTTAAACATCAACAACGAATGTACTTGGTTTCCTGTTTTCAAGTTGGCAGGCAAACAACGAAGTCTTTGTGTAGTAATGGCTTGACGTTTCACAAACATATTTGTAAGTGAATATTTCATGAAACTGCAGTCTTCATACAAAATGTCCTTGGTTTGTGTCTCCACAGGGTCATCTGCAAAGACGCTTCACGATCCGGTTGTAAATTACTGACGTGGCAATGAAAAGTACGATTTTGCAATACTGCCTTAATAAATGGTGCGTATTTTACCACTCACTGCTTCTTTGTGACTTTCTGAAAGCTGACAAGTGAGAACCCAATTTTTTATAATGTCGGATAGCGCAGTTTTGCACGACTATTCGTAAGCTATCAATAATTACATCAAGTAGATTTCAAAGAAAACAAATTACAATATAAGTATAAACAATGGATCTTAAGGTTAACATTTAAATCCAATTTCGAAAACTCAATTTTCTCTAATTATAATGAAACCTATCAAAGAATAGTACACTTAAATCGCTGTCACTTGTTAAAGTAAGTCCATAGGTTGACTACTGGGTTGTTTTTTTAGGGAACGCGGAAGTCTCTGCCATATGCGAGAGAAAACGGTATTATTTCCTTTTGACAAAGAAGTAGGTGAGTCCAAAGCAGGTCCGTTGAACAAAGACCGAGGCAAGTTTATTCAGTGGTTATGAGTGTGCAGGGTTCCATCGAAAAACCAAAAATCAAAGCCATTTCAATAAAACAGATACAACATTTAAAGGATAACATCTTGTCTCATCTATCCTTTCTTCTGTCACCTTTCAAAAATCAAACACAAGGAATTTAGGCGATTAAACACGAGCTTTCCAAAACCTGAAGCTCTCCTTTGACTGACAAAGGTAAATCAGCATCCATGTTGTCACACCACCGTCAGAACAGCTGTACACACTTGATTGTTTTCTGACAGTAGTTCCGTTTATCGCAAGCACACAAGCAGGCACCGAAGGGATTGTTAAAAAAAGAATTTATGACCAAACACTGGAATGTTTAAGCAAAACTGTAAACCACGCGTATCACCGAATTGAGCCATGGTTATAAACAGTTCCAAGAACCTTTTTAGAGTAGTTTGGATTAGCCCATTCGATCATTCATAGGCACCAGACACTCTCTGTGTTCTTGGGTGTGGGTTTCACTCCTTGGGAGATCGTTAATTCCCCACAATTTCATGCATTTACATGCGAAAGAAATGTTTGTGATAACCAACCTACACCAAGGAACATCAAGAGTGCCTAGTGCCTCTGAAAAATCGAATGGGTTAATTCAAACTTTCTACTCTAAAATTGATTGAGCCATTCGCACAAGGTGACCGATCGTG
Organism: Echinostoma caproni; assembly: GCA_900618425.1. Taxonomy (NCBI): domain Eukaryota; kingdom Metazoa; phylum Platyhelminthes; class Trematoda; order Plagiorchiida; family Echinostomatidae; genus Echinostoma; species Echinostoma caproni. The sequence continues at coordinate 21,406 of UZAN01041216.1, read as the reverse complement.
TAGCTCAGAGGTAAGGGTTTGAAGTCCCAACCCGAAAGTACGTGGTTCGAGTCCTGACAGGGACACAGAAAGTACAGACTGCTGAAGAGTCCCCAAACAGGACGAAACAGTGATTAAGTTTCAAGAAAACTTGAAGTTATCTGACTGACGGCACCGTGAAGTAACACATCCTTTTCAGTGCATGATGTTTACACATAAACCAAGTGAACAAGTGATCGCAAATTTTTGTGTGTTTGAGCGAGTTACATGTCCAATAGCGATCGAATAACTTAGATTTTAAAGAGAAGTTATGCCAAAACTTGTGTGATATGATTAACCAAGGCTTAGTAAAATAACAAATACGAGGTTTGTTCCTCTGTTCCGTTTTGTACTTTGTTCTGCGATGAGAAGAAAAAAAGAAAATCAGTTGCTATTGGTGGACGCCGGTAAAAGACGGTGTTCTGCAGGAAAGTGCCAGTTTTAAAAAAATGGAAAGAGTTATTATAATTTAATGAATCACGAGTTCGTGTAACATTTTAAGGAAATGTTTCGTAGGATTTTGAGACACATTTCAAATCAGATTTGATAGATGTTCATTAACGCGGGGTGATCATACATCTGACTGTTGCCCTGCAATATTTTTACTTTGTTAGCGTGTAGCAACCACCAATGCTTTCTCAGGTCAACTCTAGGAGATTGTTGTGGCAGAAAAGGCAATCGGCCTGTAGTGTGAAGTGAATGTATTGAATTCACATTACAAAATAATGTATAACTTCACTGGTTTACTCACAACGAACAAACAACGCCTGATCGGGGTGTAATTCATTCGCGTACAAGGAACTCACGTTTACACGCATATATGTTCTCCGCAAAATCGAGCCTTAGAATAAGGTATAACATTCTTTTTTGTAGGTTTCCATGGACCTGATATATGTAAATCCTCTTTCACAATGCAAAGGGATATCACTTATTTCATTTGTGAGTCACTTACTTCGGATTAGACTGCTGTTCAGCGCAAAAAACCACTTCTGTTATAAACAAAACAGGAGTACAGAAACACTAGAAATCACGAAAAAATTCAACCAAAAACGTATCTGTGCATGCGTTTAGCTGGTATTAACTACATTGAGGTGACAGGTCAAAAGCAAAGACGTTTATTGAACGGTCCCGCGTTAAGCACCCTTACGCCTCTTTTTAAACTACTTCCGGTTGCAAATGGCATGAATTAAAAACAAACTGTAGTTTAGACGCATTTATTGTAAACCCGATAAGTGGCAATATACCCATATGTTCTTTGTGTAGACGGCCTATTATCCCATGTCTCAAAGCAAGCGTATTTTTGGCATTATTACACAAGAGTTATCTGCCTTCCAGCCGACCGACCGATCGTCGATTGATTAGTTGAATCGGCCTGGCAGAACCAACGATCACATGCTGAAGTACGCACGCATGCATCCAGGAGAACACATGCGTACACACATCCACACATTGACACGGACACATTTGAAAGTTTATTCACACACAGCATCACTCACAGAATGCACAAATTTTATCGACTTCTATCACCAAGTTTGTGGTTAGTAGTTTTCCAGTGTGAATTCCCGTTGCATCTAACTATGAAGTTATTCGTACATGCTTCATGAAATTGTTTCGACAGGATCAGTTTATCGCAGTCCCAAATTCAACGACATCAATCGGATTCTTTTAAACAGTTAGCGGGGTTATTTGAGAGCTGCTGCGTAATCTTCGTGAACTGCCAGTATAGGAAAATCTCTTGCGAGCATAATGTAAAAATGTGATTATACGCGTTAGACTTTAAAGCTAACATCAGTGGGCAACGGAATATCGTGTCCCGAGTTGGTAGTTGTGGAATTACGGCAAGCGTTCAGTTCTGAATCATTTTCGTTTTTTATGTCTATCAAGCACATCTCCTTTAGACATACGTGTAAGTGCGTCTAAGCGACGAAAGTGCCTGCACTACGCACACCTGGAATAATCTAAGATTTTCCCGGCAGATAGCCTTGTGCTTTGGACGTCACAGATTCACGCAAAAATAGGTTACCGGAAGTGCAACATATACGGTCGAAATGATACGAGATAACCCAAATGATTCAAAGTGCACGGAAAAAGTCACATGAATTTGCTGACCCTGAATGCGATTTGAGAAACAGTACTTTCGGGAGATGCTAGTGTAGTTGATGGCGGAAAACAGGCCTATTCCGGCTTGAATTTACCAAAGAAGTTGAATCACACAATCACTGGGTTTCTAACAGGCAGCTTAAACATTCAGCAACTGTTTGTCAGACACAATCGTGCAATGGTGGACACAATCCTAATAATGATTTAAAAATCCTATACGATCTTTTAGGTGATTCCCTATGCCAGTCTGTTCAAACGTTTTGATGAACTGAAACAAAATCTGCGGATTTTAGTTGATTTTTGATCAGTTGCAAATATCTGTGACACAGAAATTGATCAGTGAGCATTCAAACTCCTGATGTTGATTACTTTAAGCATTTTGCACCTAAAGCCCCACACGGTGGATCTGTAGCAGTGAGAATTCATAGAATTGGGGAACGGTAGTGGCATTGCGCTCAACCCCTAGCCTGTTGTCGATTAAGCAACATTAGTCACGCTCAGATGAACCACTGAAATACAGTCAAACTGTGTTGTAGTATTCTGGGAACATTTGATCACTCATTCGTACATGATTGTACCAATACTGTAAAAGTTCGCTCATGTCAAATTTCCTGAGTTTAGACAAATCTGACTCACAAAAGCCAACTGAATATGTCCCAGATGCTGACTGATCTTGCGTAGCCTAACATTTTAACTGTGTAATTAAAGATCATTATATGACTAGCACTAGAGAATTATATCTGCACCTAAGAAGAGAATAACTTTTACCCCGTTTGATTTTCCCAATAAAGAACCTTGGTTTCCACTGGTTTCCACTCGAAAAGTGAAGCTCCGCATAAGAGTCGCGAGCCATAAGTTATTTACTCAATCGAATAAATATGCGCTGCAGTCAACTGCTTTCAGTTACCCCGCTCAATGCATCACTATGGCTACGGACATATTTATTTATCATGTCTGTCTCTTGGATAACCAAAAACCGTGAAATCAGTTAGGTTTTATTAAGAAATATGACTAAGGGTTGACGGCTGTTTTCTGAGCATCCAAAGGTAATACGGACATCATCATTTTGGATTGAATTTCTGACGAGTTCATACAAGTAAACGGGGGGTTAACCACCCACGTATTTCGAAATGCATCAGACCATCCGATGAGAAAAGGCTCCATCGGAGGATGCGAATTATTTTGAATGAGTTGGTGCATGTCTTACTCGACTATGATTAAATGCATCATCTTTGCTGTTTATAATTGGAAGCACACAACGAGTTGCAAACTGTCTATTGTAACTATTATATGCCAACCATAGCTTGTTATCAAATCTCCATATATATCCTAGTTTCTTTTCTAGAACATAAGATACACGTAATCTCTTTATTTGTATAGGGAAACGAGGACTGTAATAAGTACCTGTATTTGTCTCTAAAGATTCAAATGAACATGTTCGAACTTTGCCAATGATTGCTGCATCATTTCTTATATGAAAGCAACTGACTTCTTGACCTGGTACTAGTTGCGATATATGGGACACACGCAATTTTTTCTTTTCTTTTCATTTTTACTTCCTTTGTATTAAATAAGCAACGATACAATTTTTCACGAAGGGGGAAGCGGCCAATCAAAGGGCTGTCGTGCAACACACAGATGGGGAAAGTAAGGCAGTGGGTGGGATTCGAATACTCGTCATCCGGGGTGATAATTTTAGTGACATTACGACCGGGTCACTACCGCTCCGTTTGTTTACGGTACACCGACGAAGTAACTCTAGCCCCAAATTGTTTTGATTGCGCACATTTAGTTGTTCAAATTCACGAGCAGTCTAGTACCGTAGTAACGAACATTTTCTGAAATAACTGTCCGTTTGTTGTTCTTCTTGCTTGATGTGACCTTTAAAAGCATGACGCACACATATAAAGGCAACGTGATGACGGCAGAAGCTGGCTTTTAAAGCCTTACTCGCATAGACTGTCGAGGGCTACTTTCCAACTCTATTCACTTGAGCTCATGAAGTGTGTAAAAGAATTTTCAAACCTATGGCATTCGAGCGATTCACTTTACTCTTTGCCGTTGAGTATGTGATTTCGCGTTTGCTGCGACACATGAGAATAAAAGCATAGAAAATGGAAACAATTACTGTGCCACCAAATGTCCGTTTTGTGAGTTCATTTAAGCTGAATAAACATCACCAATGTCTTCCGAGGCTCATAAAAACTAGAAAGTGAAAAGCCGCCGCTTTTTTATGAAATGCCTGAACCAGATCCAGTAGTAATAAAACTCATCGAAAAACTATGCGTTCGACAAGATGAACGTCAAATTGTGTAGTTTATATACTAGAGTTCCGGCCCTACAGCTGCATTTCAAGGCATAAATCCCCAGTAAGGAATCGAATGTTGTAGGCTTAGTCGATGGTTTTCAACAAAGATGAAACAACTCAGGTGTTAATAATTCGTGATGACGATTACACCACCTCTAAGCACCTAAGAGAGAAAAGCGACTGTACAATATGTCATGGATGAAATCAAGTGCCGCCTGATTCCCCCTCAACAACCCCTACCCAAGAATCGCTAAGTCCCATTCGCTCTAATTTGAATGCACCCCTAAAAATTTGTGCTGCGGATGAAATGATAGAAGGCGGATCTCTAGTTATTTAGACCTGTGTCTTTTGAGCATATTCAGTTAAATAAACGTGATGAACGAATGTGCATTAGATTGTTAGCATGGACACACTTTGGTAATATTTATTCCACGCTACAAACCAAATATTTATTAACAGTTACATTTGTGGTAAGGTTTGTTAGTTTTGAAATGCCTATCATCAAATCACATGGTTTTCTGCCGTGGTTGACGGTGAGCGTTGTTTGGACTCTTGGCCTTGATTTGCACTGCCCAGTTGGTGTCAGTCAATACCAAAGGACAGGAAGGTAAGCGGTGTGCAGGACAAGCTTTATGCTTTTGACCTCGGTATAAACTCACAACTTCACTTCAACTGAATTGACACGGGTATAACAAAAAGTAAGCTGGGAAACATCTAATCAACAGTCCAAGAAAACCAACGTTGACACCGATGATCAACAAAGCTTACTTCCTATATATTCGAATTCGTTTATTCGAAGCCGTTTTTCTAGCTCCGTTGTCAACTGAGTAAGTTTAGTGAAGTGTGACATACATGAAGATGGGTTTCGGTTTGATCATAAAATTAGACTCCTTTAAACAAAATCTTAGTGTTGTAATATTCACAGTTTAACCCCTTAAGCAGTTCTATGAAACTGCAACTGGTTTCTCGTACGTACTGCTTTTTTGCTTCGAATACACAACATTCCGACTGCAAATCGCATCTGACGCTTCTTCAACGGATCACAACTTTTCCGATCAAAGATATTATCGCTAATTGTTTTTATGGTCAGATTTGGAAATTAAGGTCAAAGAATAGAACTTCTGCATAACTAGCTACTTGCCAGGTGGCAATGCTTCAAAGGCTATAACATGTTTTATCAACATAACCCATTGCCTACTTACAGACAACGTGTTTCAACAAGGGATAGAATGAATGATGAAAACTATGCAGTCCTTCAGGTGGAAGGGGTTACCTAAGCGATCACACGAGGGTCATTCCAAAACTCGCAACATTTCCAGCTAAATCATAGAGGGACTATGTATCAGTTATATCGCGTAAAATAACATTTAAAATAAATTTGAGCGATTGTATTTAACGCTTCAAAACGACATCACAAAAAGCCGTGGATTGTATAAATGTTATCGACACCATTCCGCGGAAACATATATGTGGTCATGGACGTTTCATTACACATTTTTTTGAAGAAATCAGGCACAACCTTTCTTTCCAAATCAGGTTTTATGCACTTTTATAAATTATTCTGAGAAATATTCCATATCTTTTCTGGCAACCTCAAACAAATGTTGGTTGAGGGTCATAGGAAATTCTTAAATTTTAATAACCGGGTTGGGACTACAGTTGTGTTTGTTCGGCGTCTACTTATTTCTGTTTGGACGCACACATGGACCGAACGTACTACAATTTGGTAATGGTTATCCGAGAATTGTGTGACTGTATGTGATCTGGCCGAAAAACTGGAATAAGAACACCGCAAACTATTCAATCCAGACCTGTACCGTTTCTCGGGGGACCGGTGTCAGATTCCATTAGGTATTCCATTAGAAAAGTCTACTTACATCCAGGGTTGAAACACACTCACATTACTGAATTACTGTGGAATATTAGTCCTTACCTTCGACGGTGAGTTTCTTGCTGATAGGATAATTATCATAGGCGATATTTGATCCCGAAAAAAGAACAAACACTTTCTGTTCTAACTTAAAATTCACAAACCGAATAACTTAATTTCAAATAGTTATTAGGCTGTTTTGCATGTAAGTTCGGGGCAGCCGAATTTCCTGAGATACAAAAATGAATGCCGCCGCAGGTGGCTTTATTACTGGGATGTTAAAGAAATTGCAATACGTGGTATAATCTTGAATCTTTTTCCTTCATGTGATAAAACTCATTTCGGAGTGTTCTGTGCTAACTCTCCGAGGATTTTCTTATAATCACCCACCTCATTCATAGTTTCCTCGTTTTCGTCCAGTTGCTAAATGTAGTTGAGTCCTGACACAAATGAAAACTCTTCTCATAAATCAATACCAATTCGGCATATAATCCACAGTTTGCAAAAATTCAGTGGTACGCGTATGTATCGAGACGTTGCACTTACAGTTCTGTGCAATGCAAACTTTACCGGCCGAGGAACGACGCTACATTCACAATAGCGTTCACTTCACTATTGATTATCTACTCAAAGCAACTGAGTATGAACGGGTAACATGTGCATTCAATTCAACTATCAGTTTCCATCAATTTCACCGGAGTTCATTGAACAAAATCCGGGGAGAAAAAAAGTTCATAGGTCTAATTTTCAATACATTTTCAGCAACTATTCGTGCTATCCAGTTGTTTAAAGATAAGGAGACTTAATAGGATTGGTGCCCACAACGTTGATGAGCAAACGGATTACACGGAACTATGAACGATCGATCCCAAGTCAAATGCATGGCTGATTTTCTGTCGTAAACTGCGGCTTGGTTCTTGTGTGTAACGAAGTAAACACAAAATCATGTTATTGAATTAATCCAAGATCGTACCTAGGTCATAACGTGCTACATGCGGTTTACAGTACTTGAATCATTAGCACCTCCACCATTGACAACCTGTGCCGCCGGCGACCACAGGTTTTTTGAATATCAAAGTGTGGCATATCTTGAGAAACACACATGAAAATTCCTAAATAATGTAGTAGTTATCTTTAATCTCGTTATCGTTTTCAACTGCCGTATCTATTCAAGTTTTGCTGACAAAAGTTTTGTTCTAAAAAGAGCACCATTGTAACATTAATCAAACAGAATTAGTAATTAGTGAGTTCATTTTTGATAACTTCAAACGCTAAGACCAATTTTGAAAATGAGTGCTTATACTTTCCATTCTCCGAATATACCATCCGTACCCATTGTGAGAACACAAAGTAGTGAACAAGCTCGTTTGCGGTGATTCTTCTACAGGCTAATACATCACAATTTATATCAAACATTTCGGCAGGGGAGGAAAAAGCAAGACAAGTTGGAAAGAGATAATTACCATTCCAGTTCCATGACCGGATGCCACTCCTACTTTGGTCCTCACACATGCGCACTTGTTTGGGTCATTAGCGGCGGGTGGGGAGATGGCTGTGTCGTGTGTGATGTTGGCCATGGGAGACCGAGTGTTTTTGCGAATTGTCATTGGGAGCATAAGGGGGGGGGGATTATGTAGGTGGATTCCAATTGTTTCCTTTATGGGCAAAATGCGACTCCTAATCCTCTTAGATCGGCGGGTGCGAACCAAGTAGTGGTCGAAATGCCTCGGCCACATTAATTACTTGGTTTGATTCCACCAGGTGTGAAACGATTGAGCTGTTAATGGTCCTAATTACTCCACTGTTCAACCAGGCCGGGTGATGCTCACGGACTCGCTCAGATAAACGTCTGCTCGTGCGGCCAATGTACCTTGCCCCACAGGAACGGGTAAATAGGTATACACAGAAGGAGACAGCAGAACACAGGCAAATTATCTTTGAGTTGAAAGAAGCGGACTGGAGATGAACACAATACGCAGTTTTGCAGCGGGGAATGCTTTTTCTACAATTGTACAGAGCTTGTGTGTCATTATATTGGCAGTCGTGTCGCCCTTGAAATGTAGCGATATGTAAACCGGTTTCTTCTCCGCAGGAACGGTCTTGTTTGGCAACCGATGGCGACCCAGAATGTTGTCCACAAATCGCACGGGGTATCCGTTTCGAAGGAAAACATCTCGAATAAACCTCAGCTCTGCATCAATGGTTTCGTCCGTACATATTCTTCGCGCCCTGGTGGAGAGGCAATGAATCAGGTTTCTTTTCCGTTCCAAAGGCACATAGCTTTTGAAATGGATATGCTGATTGTTCCACAATGGCTTCCTGTGGATGGTGCGTTGGATAGTTCCGTCTAATCGGCGGCTTAGTAGAACGTTCAGAAATGCAAGCTGTTCATTCTCTTCGTTCTCTAGAGTAAACTTAATGTTTGGATGAGCTGAAGTAAATACTTTCAAGAGTCTTGACAGATACACATTCTCATTGACAAAGCACAAAATGTCATCCACATAGAGCTGTAAAATGTGCAACGATCAGTTGTTCGTTTTAGGATGTTATTCTCCATCTTTACCATGAAGATATCAGCAAACAATGGACCCAGAGGAGATCCCATTGCTACTCTCCCTATTTGGCGATATACTTCGTCATTGAATTTGCATTGTACATTATGTGTGCAAAAGTATGGTAATTGTTTGAGATCATCGACTGGTATTCCAAATTCACAATTATTAATTTGTATGTAGTCACATATGAATTCAATAGTTTCATCAATGGGAACGTTAGTGAAGAGTGAACTGACGTCGAGTGATAACATGCGTATTCCGTTTATGTTTGTGTCGTCAATACTAGCCACTAAGTCGTAGGAATCCTTCAATGTGTGATTGGCGAGTTTTGCTCGCACGGGTTCTAGGATCGCTACCAGCGACTTAGCCAAGCGAGTTACACATGTCTAGAATCGGTCGGAGAGGCACTCCATTTTTGTGTATTTTCGGTAAGTCATAAAGTCGGGGGATCATCGTTCCGGTTGGTCGGATTTGATCGAATGTGGACGTGTCTATTACATCCCTCTGTTTGAGACAACGGAGCGTTTTCGACAGTGACTTTTCTATTTGTTCTGTTTTATCTTTCTCTCCGGCTATTTTCTGAAATTTTCTGGTGTCTCTGAGTATGCTGTTCATCTTACTGATATAATCTGATCGATTTAAAAGGACTATTCCGGCGCCTTTATCTGGTCTCGAAAGTATGACATCTCGGTTTTCCTTCAACCTGTTCAACCGTTCCCGGTGTTGCGCGGTTACTAACTCTGTTGCCGACGGTTTATTGCCCAAGGGTTTATAGCAGGTGTTGACAAGAGTAGATTTCAGCTCTTCTACATCTGGTGATGAATGCGGAACAAAATCTGACATTTGGGAACATAGATTCTCAACCTCAACCTCCAGATTCAATTGTTCAGCTTTTTGAGTCGGACAACAAAATGTGGGTCCTAGTGAAAGCACTTGAAGTAACGTTCTAAGCAATATAACAGATGAAAAGTTATGAACGTATTTCTCAGGGTTGATTGGGAACTCACTAGCGTGCTTCGTTGGATCAATCAATATCTGCAATGTTTGACGTTTACATTTCACCCGTTTCTCCTCGATCGATTGCACAAAAGATTCTAGGCGTTGGCGTTCCTCAGGTGACAACATTTCGTGCACACGAGCACATTTGACTAAATTCCGATTCAGTTCGTGGATACGTTCTGTGATAGTGTCCCTTTCACTGAAAGCATGACTTTCCATTCTGTCGTCCATGGTTTGTAGATGGCTTGGAATCTGTTAGCAGAAAGATTTTCCAACAATGTCTGAAGAACACATTTCAATCAATAAACCTTATAGGTGAACGATGCATGAACAGGTTATCCATGTAGCCGTTCGACGAGAGCTTTGTCGAAAGTTGTAGCTATATAGGAACAACCGATGATCCACGCAGAACTGAAGTTGTGGATCACCATTGTCTGTTCTCTGGGCGGGAAGAGCGAAGCGCTCTCCTGAACAGGCCTCGGACGTGCTCAGTTTTTCAACCTGCGCGTTAAAAACACGTGCCAACAGTATTATATCAGAGCTGAGATAGTAAAATACATCAGCTTAATATTTCGTAATACCTGGAACTCTGTTCCGCCTCAGGTTAGTTGCGCTCCAAGCATCGATTCATTCAAGTCACGCCTTGATAAAGCAATGAGGCAACTATTTATTTAGCACCCATGAGTAAACCTTATGATCTGCTATTTGATCGTACCAACAACCGAACCCCACGTGTACAGATCCCATTGGATCCAATAAGTATCCGCTTTATATTTTTCCCCAAAATGTGCATTTGAATTAGATGTAACATCACTTCCTTCGGGGAAAAATAATCAATTATACACGCGAACACATAATGAACGACGGGATAGGCGCCATTCTTCCATTGGCTAACTTGAAGTAGTCACTAAAACATTACTGGTTTTGGCTAAAGGACTTTAGGTCAAGGCTAAAGGATTGTGGGTTTTGGCTAAAGCATTTCAGATTTTGGTTAAAGGATTGCAGGTTTTGGCTAAAGCTTGATGGGAAAAGGTGTACTTGTCTGTATATTTAACGTTCAGCTTGGCCTCAATGTGGAATCGTACTGGCAAAGGAACGGAGTTGCAATAGGAATATCTCTAAGCCCCGTTTCGCGCAATACATTTGTTGCAAATTGAAAATTCATTACATTGACGACATTTTCGTATTACTTATGAAGAGAATACACCATGAGGACACACCGACCAGTAAGATTGACCGGGATGACGATTTGCTCATTTTTACACCAGAACTGGAAGCGGAAAAGTTTTTTTCTTTTAACCTGGATCCTTACCAAGCACTCGGATGAAACAATTATTGCGGTCTACAGAAAATCCACATGAACAGGTCGGTGCACTCACTGTTCTCGTTTTGTACTTGTGGGGTATAAGAAAACCTTCGTCTAATGTCTGGTGGCTGGAATTCGAAATAAATGTTCTGCGGAAAACCTGGAGCTAGAATTGAACCGGTTAAAACAGACAGCGTTGTACAGTGGTTAAACCAAGTGATTCATTAAAAAGAACCTAAGCGAAAAAAGACAAAAGAAACAACAGTGATATAAGTTAAACAAGAAACTCTGCATAAACCTACCCTAAAAGGTGACTAAAAGTGCGATTTTTCAGATTCGTGAAGGAATGTGTGGAACATAAATCAACTTGGTTGCATACAAGAACCAAAAGTACTGTTTCGATGGCTATCACGGTGGATCTCGCGAATACCGGACACCAAGTAATTAACTGTGCATTCAGACTAGTTCACTTGGCACCCGAAGTCATACAAAAGACCTCCGACAACACCACCTTGCAACAGCAGAAACCGTGCTTAGAGTATTATTGATATCGAGTCGATGTTTGTTAAAAGGATTTGCCAAAGCCCTTAAATACCTCGGTGTCGGCCAGAAACACAAAGTCAATTCATCCACGGCCACTGACCTAAACCGAGAGAATGTGACGTCACCCATTCTGTTTCATCTCTCCTCCATCTCTGCTTTTCCTTTTTTTTCCGGTAATAATCACGTTTCACTCAACTCCTGGCCTGATTCAACGTGCGTTCATGTCCGAATTCCATTACGATGCAGGCGGTTAAAAGCTCCGTTTCTGACGCAATTAGGTGAGAGTATTACGATGCTGGTAAAGAATGTTCCCCGAATCGAATAAAACCAATCACAGTTCATGGGTCAAAAGTGACCAGAGAATGGTACTTCGTTCTACAAATCTACAATAAAAGGATAATAATAATGAAATATTAAGACGGACAGGTTATTGATTTACTGCGCTGTGAAAAAACTGGGATAAAAACACTCAGATTGTCCTAGACGCTAACGCGGCAATAATGCTAACTCTTGGGCTATATTATCTGATTCCTTTCTCACGTTGTGTTTTGATAACAGAATCATCTTTGATGGTGGTTATAATTCCTGTTTATTGATTATGTTATAAGCTCACTGAAGAGCTAGGGAAAATGACATTGGGAAACGTAAGATGACGTTGGAATGATCCAAAATGTCACATTTTAAGTTTTTCTGACCATAAAGACCAAGGCTGGACCAGCGCTTACGCAATGTCAACAAATTTCAGTTTTAATAAGTATTGTTTTATTAAACTATTTCTCTTCGCAATCGGCCAACAAGATCTCAATCTGAGTGCAACTCGTCATGCCCAAGTTTGTATTCAGCCCGGTACATTTTCGTACTTCCAATTATTTATTCACCATTCACTGGTCCACGAATGTAATAAACACACGAGCAGGGCAATCAGCACCAATGCTATAATATGGATCACACTGGGTAGGGCAAACTGACTATTCTCGTGAGTCCTTTTTTAACATGACTTTACGAATGCTGGTGCCTTGACTGCGAAATCGAATAGAGATGGAAGGAAGCCTGGCATTGTGTGTATGTGTTTGTGTGTGTGTATACTTCCGCATGTGTGAACAAACGGTGTTCACGTTTTTGCGGTCTTGATTCGGGTGTGATCAGTGGCGGCAACCGTTTGTTTACACAGGCGCCTGATTGACATGATTGTCAATGTCACACAAACAACGACGATGATCTCCAGCGTGTGATTAAAAACGATAAGGCATGAACGTTGGGGTAAATGGCCTTTTGGACTTCGCCAAATAATGAGTAGATAGTGTTGAAAACGCAGTATTTTCACGGTAGTAATGTAGCTGAACCCAATTAATCGGTGGTTGCTATGGTACTATACCGATGTTTGTGAAAATGATAAATCAGAAGCAACAGTCAAAATAAATGATTACCGATTGGATGATATTTCTTGACACTGGGCTAAAGGGAACGATTACCCGACATCGGTAAGACTCCTACCAGAAGTTTTCCTTATCACAAATAACATCCTCACATAATAACTTGATAGGACGAAATGCTAGATGAGAATTGTTCAACATGCCAGCCAATCCATTGGCTTGAGTGTAGATTGATATTGATGGCGCAAAAAACGCTTCTCATCAAAACTGTATTTAAAATTTATACCAAAGTGCCTGTGTTATCGTTTCTCAGTCCACTGTGATTTTATCGTGCTTTTGTTGCAGAAAACGTTGTTACAAGTGAAATGAAATTTGAGGCACCTTTTCCTGGGCAATCTACATACCAACGATCACTAATTTATTCCCACATTCCAATCGCATAGTTTATTTGGTGTTAGTGAAAAGACCGGCACGGCTGAATCAGGAGTGTTGTAGGAGGGCGAAAGAATGGAATTTGTGTTGGTGTATTCAGACTAACTGCATTGGAATTCACAAGTGAATGC
>UZAN01041215.1:44133-60083 GCA_900618425.1 Echinostoma caproni | reverse complement strand
CAAAGTGTGTTCCCCCAAGCTGGCTCCTGTTTTACGTCTTCTGTTCGGTAATTCACTCCAATATCTGTTCCTTTGAAAGTATTTAAACACGTCATCTCCGACCGTGTGCAGGTGCTCCTCGAACGTGAAGGACTACTGAGTGGCCACCAGCATGGCTCTCGAAAGAGTCGTTCTACCGGGGATTTGCCGGCTTTGTCTCACTATCACGATCAGCTGCTCTCAATAACCCTGGGGAAACACATTTAATTTCGATTGACCTCTCAAACGTCTTTGATCGAGTTTCGCATGGAGGTCTAATGAGAAAACTATCCATCTTCCTGTTCTTTATGGCACGCGTAATATAAATATCAAGTTTCCTCAGTAGAAGAAGAAACTCCGTCCGAATCGATGGGTTTTATCCCATCCTTTTTCTGTAGATGTTAGCGTTCCCCAAGGTTCAGGACTTGCGACCACATTCGTGCTTCTATTTAGCAATAACCCCATTTACAAAACTGTAAGCCCAATTCGTTATTTTGCCGATGACGCCACCTTTCACTGCTCCTTCTCCTACCGCACTACTCAGCATAACCAAACCAACATCAATCGTGCCTTTAGTGCAGTTGATGTGCCACTGGAGTCCGTTATTGAACACGTCTCCTTCTCGGGCAATGTTACCGACGTTTTACCCAATGGTTCCTCCCCTTCCACCCAACTGCGTTCCACAATCTTTGCTTTCCTTCCTGGATTACTATAATTTCCACTTTATGCTGGTCCCCTTTCATAGCTAGGCTTACTTCACATTCTACGCGCAAGATTGTTTTTTTATTTCGCGCCCGAGGGTTTTTCACCCTAGCTCATTTTCTACTGTTCAAAGCTCCAATCCGCTCTACTCTTGAATGCTGCAGTCACGCGTCGCGCACGGTTTCGTCTTCTCCGTTCTTCCCTTTCTTGATAGTGTTCAACGAAAGACCATCCGGCTGATCGATGATCCTTCCCTACAATCTAGTCTGCAGTCACTAGCCCATCGTCGGGCAGCTGTTTCACTTTCCCTGCTCTACCCTTACAACTTTATTTTTATTCATCGGAGTTTGCCTCGGCCGTTCCTCTTCCTATGGTAATAACATATTCATCATCTGTGATGCGACGGAAGACGGGGAGAGACTATTTCAACGCTTCAATAATCTTCACCCGAACATATCGTTGACACTTCACACTGAAACGCAAGACAGTATCACCATTCTGGATGTGAAAGTTTCACGTCGAACGGATGGATTCATCAGATCTGTGTACCAAAGGGACATATGCTATGGACAATATCTCCATTTCACCAGCTTAACTACAATAAGATATAAGATTGGTCTAATTCCATCGATATTCTACAGAGTGCTACAGTTTGCACAGCAAATCCCCCGGATAACGAATTTGACAATATTAGGAGAGTTTTGCAATCTAACGGATGTCCTAAACAGTTCATCCTTGAGCTCTACCATGTCAGCTGTACACAGGAAAAGACACCAGATGCAAATAAGATATGAGATTGGGAACTTCGGAAGTATGACGTCACTGATGACCGGCAGGAAACTCAGTTCGTCGATCACACAACACATGGTGGAAATGAAACCGTGTGTCGTGCTGCGCAACGCGTTCAGAATCCTCTACAACAAAAACAACACCAGGGTTCTGAAATTCGCCGAGATAGTAGCCATTTCAAAATTACCATCCCCAACCGTGTAAACAGCGTGAATGGCTTATCACCCTGGAGTTACATTGATAATAAACGTGTTCGGTGAATAATTTTCACTGACTATATAAAAATGACTTTGACTGGAGTATGCACGTGTACAGGTGCAGCGAAATGACCAGGGATACATTATGCAAACCCATGTTTCTGACTTCTTTATTCAAACGGGGAAACATTGCTTTCAATAATCCTCCTCCGCCTATGATTCTGTTATTTGCTGACCATATATTAGTGATCACATAAACTACAGTATGCACATGCACAGGTGCAGCGAAATGATCCAGGATATATTATGCAAACTCGTGTTTTGGCTTCTGTATTAAAGTGTTTATTTGCTTGTTACGTTGGCACAATTTGGTGACATCAATGCTACCAGCTACCCTAACCTTGGTTTGACAGTTACTGGTCAGTGGGTTTAAATCGTGTTTTCGAGTAAACATAGCGGGAGCGCTGTTCATATTCGGTGAAACACGATTGGTATGACCATGCTATCTTGTGTTACCTGTTCAATGGATGCCCGAGTATTCGGAACATTCATCTCCATCCCGCGGTCTCATTAGAACCACTTTACAATCAGAGGCACCTTTCTATCATCATTGCGCAAGATGTTAACAGGATTATTTATTGGATTTTGACACTATCGCGCTTGCAGTTGTATTCACTGTTGTGGATACAACAATGATTCTTCGATCGCACATTTGCCATTCGAATTTTCACCAACCTCAAATATGAATATGACGGTCACACTTGAACGCAGTGAGTTTCGTTTTGCACCTTTCACATTTTCAACCACACTACATTTGACAATCTCTCTCGGTCCAGACTTCGTATATGCGCTGTAACTTACCATCTCTTGGTAACAGTTCGATAATATGAGTCGAATCTCATTCGGTAGAAAATAAATTTCGGTTTCCACTGAAGTGCTTTTAGTCCTTTATCTAATGGTCAATTACAGCACATTTTATAACTCTGGGATACAACACGGTGAGACAGTCGAATCATGGTCTTACTATGTGCCAACTGGGAGTTGAGGATTCGGTAGGGAAGAAGGGAGATGTATTAACGCTGATCGCATAATTGATGATAATCCCGAGCTGAGTAGGAATATTGGACTGAAATGTTAGATGTGTGCACTTCGGACACGTGGCTATGGGAGAGAAAGAGATTTAACAAACTGTATGTGTGCACATAGTGGTGGTTTATTTATTTTAATCGCTATCATTTCTGCTGTAGATAACTATCGGGCTATACCATCCTTAGACCGGATTCCNTTTTTTTAAAGCCCCCTCCCCCCCCCCCGCCCGCCCGCCATTCCATCTAAATGTTTATCTCAACAGGCACACGGAACACAGTTCAAATGAAGCACAGAGAAGCGAACAAGCTTGTGGCAGTGATTTGAAGGCATTCGAATATATCAAAATAAATATTGAACAATATCAAGACTCGACCACAAAGAGGGTCTTGGGAATGGAAAAATGAATATCATAGATTATTTGGGGCTAATTTCGTATAATGACTTGATTTGAGATATGATCTAAAGACAGACGGAAAGGGATCACGTTTCCCTTTATGCCTAGGGTGCATGAAAGCCGTGAAGAAAATAATTATCGTCAGCTGCTCAGTAGTTTTCACTTTGTAACCAGTTATCTGTTTTGAATCAGTGCAATTTATGATGACTTACGATGTGAGTTAATAAATCAGTATATAGTCCAACAATGTGTGTTGTTGAAATTTTACTTTGTGGAAAATGCGATCGATTTATGGCAAGATACAGATTACATAACTTGGTATAAAACTCATTATCAAGAAACTGAAACAAGCTTTTCCCGTGATAAATTTGAAAAGAGAAGCCAGTATAGCAACATTGCACGATTTATGTCCTGGAATATTTCGCTGAATCTCAACTGGTGCCTACTGCAAACAAGTACAAAATTCATATATGGCTTGGGAATGAATTACAAAATAAACATTTGTAAATGAGGGGAGGCATCACCAAGGCAAAACCAAGTCGTTTTGTTGACACAGCATTGATTTCCATCGGTTGATTACAAGTTGAGATGCAGCGAAATCGTCCAGGACGTAAATCGTGCAATGTTGCTATACTGGCTTCTTCTTTTCAACCTCATTATCAGTTACGCGCAGGGTTGTAAAAAGAATAATTTACTTCGGTTACTAATAATGCTGAAACGAAGCAAGCGACCGTATCGAGTAGCTAAGGACGGGCAAAGTTTTCTCAAGTGTAACTTGTGTACAGTTCCGTCGACCTTGTCTTAGTGAGGTTTCTTTGTAAGTTCTGACATCGTAATCGAGTGACAACGATCGGGATCACGTTCTACATGCGCTAGAGATTGCGAAAACTGGTGTGCCTTGATCAGTTATTCTGTGCACACGGATTTGGATTTAGTCGCCTAACAAACACCATTCCTGTCCGTTGGCGTTATCACTCCATTAGCAGATACTCAATATATGACTTTGAAACTGTCATTGTCATATTGGTACCCGGTTTAATTCGAATGGCTCTTTGATTGCGCTTATTGCTGTTCACGCCCGTGCAGTTCTCAACCAGATTGGTTTCTTCGGTTTACTTTCCGACCCATAAAACCTTTTGCACTGGTGCATGTGAATGAATAAGCAACCAGTGAGGAGTTTTATACAAAACTGATCTCTGTGATTCATACGCTGTTTCAACCTCCTGGTGAACATAAGTCACACTGAAGTAACTGAATGGTCCCAGGTTATCACACATTTCAGTGATTGTTGGAGTATATTGTCTTCAACATGCAATCGGTAAAATGAATCCGGTTTGGCTACTGTCCTTGTTTCTGGTGGTAACTGTCTGTCTTTGTAGCGTTTGTGTGTAGCGTTTGTGTTATTCAGGATGGACTGAGAACCTGGAATCAAGTGTTTTCTGAGGATCTGCACGTTGGAAATGCGATGGAAATATTTATGATAACCGACAAAGGGCACTGGACAGCTGTTTCGTCCTGTTTGGGACTCATCCTAAATGCGTACCTTTTGTGTCCCAATCAGAACACGAATCGCCGTATTCTGATGGAAACTTTAAAATCTTATCTATGAACCAAGCCCTGAACGTCCAAACACCATCATGGACAGGTTTTTTTCCAATGAATATCGTTGGTTTTGTTTCCTTGCTAATTGCTTTTTTTGAGTCTCAGTGCGTCTCTGAAGTCCAGCAAAGACCACAAAGTTCTTTCACAATCAACCAAGGAATATCATATTGGTATAGTGTTTCAGCTAAGCAAATGAGTAAACTGGCCGTTTTCCCATCGTCGAATTATTTCAGGTCAACATGTCAACCGCTGAAAGAAAATACGACAATGAAGATCGCACCACGGGCAAACGTGCGTCACATGTAGCGAGAAACTGACTTTAGTTAGTCGTCCCACAAGCCGTTAACACCTTTTCCGTCATTATTAACAATGTACCTCCAAAGTGATCTCATTATAACACTTTTCTTGGGCCATAAAAACCAATCTAATTACATAACTGAACTTCTAATCCCTCATTAGAGCTCAAACAATGAGATAATCAGTATAACTTCATAGGTGAATTTGATGATACACCTCAATAAAACTTATGCTTTATTTACTAAAATTACAGATGATTTCATAAGATCCTGACACGAGACGAAATTTATCACTGAAGCAGGGAACAAAAAGCACAATTAATGATCTGTAGTTCTGTGATTATTCGCCAAACTCGTGAACACTACTGTGCATTGTCAATATCACATGTTACTGGTCTTCCCGTAATCCGCACCGACGAGACCGGATTGCCTTGTGGTAAATTACAACCGTGGTGGACAATGAGTGATAACTGGAACACGCGACATACACGTACGTTGCAACATCGTAATTGGTTGACTTTTGCACGGAGCACGTTACCGCAAAACCACTGGAACCTGAATATCCCACGCAATGGCACCAAAACCGAAGGAAACCCAACCTGCCAAAGTTAAGCAATATCAGTAAATCGATTTTTGCGTGGGGCAGTATGTATATAAAGGAAGTGCACTCGCACGTAAACAGACGCTTCAGTCTGAAAATGAAGAAATTTAGTTTGATTTGCCTAGTAGTTTTTCTGTTGCTAATGGCGGTGTCAATGGGTAGGTACAACAGATGATCGCCGATCATTTACCCAAAATTTTGTATGGAATTCAATGTTGAGTCGATAACTAAAACATTTTAACTGTTTTATTCTAGTTTCAGCAGCGGGCGAAGGTAAGTAATGACACGGTTTCTAACTATAATTAGAGATAAAAGTACGAACCAATTTTGTAGATCAACTGTTTCCACTGAGCATGTGTATTTGCTTGTTTAAACGGAAATTATATCCTGTATTATTCTACTAATTAGGACCAAATCATTCATTCATATTATCGCCGTGGTGAATTGAAAACCAACTGACACCAATGGAATAGACAGAAAGACAGTTAGTGAGTCAAATAGCGATAAATGAATCAACGAGGATTTGAAAGCTCAAGAATTTCTGGGAGAAGATACTTATTTAATTAAAGTCTGAATCACTTCTAATAAGGCTTCACACTTTGTTTTGGAAGAACCACCGCGGTTAAATGAGTGGTTGTCAGCTGTTTGTTACATCTTCGTGACTATCTAGCTAACTATCATCGCCATCATCAAAAGCAAATTGTTATAGTAGTTACGTTTACGCAAACTCATTATACCCGAAAGAAGACGGCGGAGATCAAAGGGCACCCAAAGAGATCGTATTACACAAAATATCTCAATCGTTTTTGAAATCAAAGTAGTTTGTATATAAACAATTTGGGGTTCGTAAAAATACAAGTGTGAATACAGAAATTGATTGCAGAAAACACCACTAAAATGTTCATATTATTGTCTTTATTTGAATTCCGTTTCTCTTTATAATTCAGATACCGTGACAGGTAGGGTTTTTTCAATTTTTCCCGCCAACAATGTGAACCGTTTTGCAAAACGTTCATCTTGTGTTTAACATTCCAAGACCGATTCTGCGAAATCCAATAATAGTGCAGTTTCTTATTGTTTCTAACGAGCTTTGAAATGTCGCTTCAAACAATCCATGCAAATATCCTTTCTGTACAAGAACACTTTTGTTTTCATTTTGGACCTAAGTTTCACATTCTCTATTGGTCTCCTTTAGCCCTCCAATACACATAAATCTTATCCACATGAGCAATGGCTTATATTTATTCTGCATCTCACTTTTATCTCGCTCAGGAAAAAATGATACTTGTTCAATAAATGCTAGACAACCAAAGGTGATTGCCCTGAATGTGTATGAGCTGCTACTTCTTATTTGGTCCTCGCTTGACAAAGACAAAATATTTATTTTAACTAAATCATCATCAATTATTGTACTTCTCTTCTCTTTGAACAGGAGCAAAAGCCGCAACCGAAGCAACAAAAGTTGAAAATAAACCCGGTTAGTTATCCTCTCCTTTTCAATAATTTCCTCTCCATAACTCACTCGTGTTTGTTACGGGATAGTGTAAGCCGATTAAAACATTCTGGAGGAAACTTAATTGTATTTATCATCACAAAAACTCGCAACTTAGTGAATTTGTCACGAGCAAATCTATGGATATTTCTCATTGGTTAATTTTGTTTTCCGAAATCCATATCTAAAATGACAAATCTGTTTCCTTGTGCATCACGCAAAACCAGCCAAAACCAATTAACTGGAGTCAAACTTGATTTGACGTAATCAAAAAACGTATAGCTTAGGTATTTTTACTGCAACTAGTCACAGAAGTTTGATTTCCATCAAATAATAATGACTGATAATTTGGGTCACATGCTCGTCGAGCACATCAATCTAGTAGTAGGGAAAATAACACAACAGAAACCGACGAGTCCAAGACGGGTGATCGTCTGAATCTGAACTGCGATGGTACCAAAGGCTTTATTGCCTCGAACATCATATAAAGGGCGTAAATCGAAAGAATGAAGCTTTTCGAATTTCTTTGTCAGATCTGATTTCTCTTACACTGTGTAACTCCAATCCGTGCTCTATATCGAAAGATCGTCTTATGTAACTAGTGCAGGATATTTCTGACAAACTTGATCGATGAAGCCTGAACAACGTTTCTATTTCGCTTTCTTGTTATAGCCACCACAGATGCGAACACGTCTAAACAAAGTGAGTATTATTGTGAGTACCAAGTGGGGAATGATTTATTAGTTCAAACAGGAAATTTACATTTTGCTCATTGTTTTTCATTCTACTCCACTTTCTGAGCAATGGTTTTTCTACTCGTCCTCCTTTCAGACGATGCTCTGAGGATCAAATCTATTCCGATTGCACCGTTGGTTTCATACATTCTTCTGAACGCGATATGATAAAATGCTGCACAATGGGATGCACCGTCGTAGTATAACACCTATTTCTCATCAAATATAACATGTTTCCTGATACTGAAAACGAAAGTCTAAATGCGATTGTTCTCTGTTAGAATAAACAGAATATAAATGGTTACAGTCGAGTTTTATAATTTTTTTTAAACAAGAAGCATCCACCAGCTAAACTTTTACGATTGACAGTATAACTACGAGCGTGGGTCTGGTTGGAGTACCGAGCCAAAGTGAAGTAGCGATTTAAAACCAGCACATATAACCCAAAGGGTTCAGAAAAATCCATCAATTTGTGAATTATGGACCAAGGGGTTTTCTGAGTGACGGGTTCCCTGGTTGTATTTTACGCTTTTGTTAGTGCATGAAATTTGGCACTACAGATTATTGCCATATGCCGCAATCGATACCATAATTTGACCTTATGTTCCCTCAAATGGGAGGCCAGGTAATGCGAGATGATACACAAAATCTGGAAGCAGCCACTGAAAATCTCCCTATCCACAAAGCAAATCTCGTTGACTGGAGTTTACAACAAGTCTCTGCTACTACACCAATAAAGCACTATAAATTAAAATGCTGTCATGCGTCTCGAAAGTTACTGTTTGTTTAAACGATCAAATTGTTCTAATCGCATTTGCCCATCCATACGTCTTTCATCACATACAGCACTAACTAACTAAAGTTTTGTGCAACAAACATGCTACACTCATTCTACATGTTTTACACGTACAACAACGATGCATTTGCCAATTCAACAACCCCATGAAAAACAGTAATTTTGTTCTCATGATTAATCATCTGAACTCTGCCGCCCAGAAACCTACTCGAGACGCAACGCGTTATCCGTATTATTGAAATCGCACACTCCGCGTGATCGATCGTGATCCCCTCAGATAAGCAATAAATTACAATTTGGATGGGCGATAAAGCACCTGTGTGCTGTATGAACAACCTCTCTGACAAACACGGATGCCCGATTCAATGTTATTGATTCTCAAGTTAACCTGTGCATTAGATCCGATTATGAGAATAACTCGTGTTCACTTACTTACAATTTCCATGTTTTTTGCCAAACTTAAAATTAAAATGGATCGTCTTTTCATGTGGCATATCACCATATTCATTTTAGTGAGTTGGATAGAACGTAAATGTACTGTGAAGCCATAACGGGATACAATTACCCTTTCGCGGCAATTGACCTCACAATATCAACATTATCCACATCACCAGGAAAAATCAATCAGAATAAATAACGATGGGACAACGAATAATGACACCGTACTTGATCTGTTGCTTAATTTTGCTCACGCACTCTACCCGCAAATCATTCTTTTGATCTAACCACAACACTTCAGGTTTTCTCACCTTTATCCACATCTTTCATTGCTTCTTCCTGATTGATCTCGACTGCACCGATTCTAATTAATTAGGTCTTGATGAAGATAAAATTCTCGTTTACGTGAGATTCATAATACTTCAGAACTCAAACAATTGTTCAAACATTTAATATCGGAATGAAACGCTGGATAACATTTTTGTAACGTAATTCCGAAGGTTTGCAACTGCGAGCGATAGTGGCAACATGAAGTATTTCATAAATTAAAACACCGGGGTTGAGATTGTCAAACTACTCTCTTTTCCCAAGCGTCATTCAGTTTCTCTTGTATTCCGTCTCCGAAGATTTCTAGTTTTCGAAATACTGATGTTATGTATCCAGTAGTTCCTTTTCTGAATTTCTCTTAGCTAGTTGGGATTCTCCGAGACAGGTCCATTTTAAAGCTGACACTCGTTCTCCTGATCGAGCTGGGATCTGCACCCAGAACGATTCAGAACGCAATCCGTGTTTCAGGCTGGTAATAATCATTGAGATTGGAGAAGTATGGAAATCGTGTGTGCTGTTATTCTCATAGTGCGCCAGTCATTTTCAACTATCAAGCGCCTACAGTACCTAACACAAAAATTTCACACGACAGACTATTCCCAAACAAAACGAAAACTACCGTCTAGTGTTCGTTTTAGGTATTTGCAAATACTCAGATTGTGTGCAATTACATTTAATTGGTGGGTAATAAACGATCTACTGAGAAGTGAAACCCATTTCAATGAACAGCACCTGGTGCATGTGTACAATCGAACAGACTAATCCAAATATAATAATCTTATGATCCCCCGTTTTGTAAACTTTCTGGTTGTGATAGTTACGGTGACTCCTACAGAAGCAGGACAACTTGTTCGATATCACAGCGGATGACCGAACACACTTCAAAGTGCTAGGCAAAAGTGATGACACAACCGACAACTGGTGATTAGGCAATCACCAGAAACCAGATGTCAAAAGTTGTAAACATCCCATGGCACCAATACACAGTAAACCCTAAATTGTAAATTTTAAGAAGATTACGTTATAATTGTTGTTTGGCCGATTTGAAGTTTGTATGTCGATTGTGAAAAGTTCAGTGGCCTCGATGAGATTCAAATTCATGCATGGACGCTGCCCACGGTTTGTACGCGCATGATCTACCAGCTGAGCTACGAGGCCACACCGATAGCACTGATCTTTTCTGAATTTTCCACAATCGATATACAAACTTCAAATCTGCCAAACAACAAGTTGAACAATTAATCTTGTCTTAGAAGCTCATTCGGTGGACTCCGGTGAATGCTAAGGAAAACCTGTCGGGTCAGTCAGCTTACATGCTAACTGGTGGATACCACATTTATCTGTAAGTTGGATGGGTAAATTCGAATGTGAAAAGATTACGTTATAAATCATTGTTACTCAAATTCACTGTCAAACACTTAACAAATAGAGGAGCTTTGCTTATTCATTGAGATCCCTTGATTTTATGCACTTCAGAGTATTTGACGTTATTAATCTTACCGTGTAACTGACCTTTGACTTCAATCTTCTGGTAATCTTTGTTTGCATATACACGTTCGTTCGCTATGAATGATCAACTCAACGTACCATATATGCTCCAGCTTGTTTCACGAGCTGTTGTGGAGACTAAACGAAATGGTAACGTATCGCGTCATTGATCTTTAACTGAATTGATCTTTTTCGTGAGCTAAAGTCAAACTAATGGGACAACGTGTATGGCGATCCACTCGTGTGCGGGTCATGTGTTGATCCATACAGGCCATGTTTGTCGCAATGGAACAAGTTGTTCATGATTTGAGCGTTTGGGTATGTGCGACCGTGAGTGGTTGATGCTTTACCGGGTAATCTTTGGTGCGTGTATACACGTGTTGTTTAATTTCATCTTTGTTCGATTGTCATCTTGCTTCTCTTCCTGAGATATGAATGGCGCCGGCACACACTGACGTTTTACCCCCGCTACTCAGATTTCAGTCAAACTTTGCTCTCTTCTGCAGCTTTTCGACCGATACACCTTCGCTAATGTACTCTTCCTCATGGGTTTTGATATCTGCCGATGGTTTGTTAGTTTTAGTAGTCCTGTGGGATAGAGTGAAAACACCGTGATCTCACAGACAGAACGCAAGCATACTTCCCACTCGGCAATCAAACAGTTAACCACGCCGTTTTTGCTTTCCCTTATACACCATAAAGCACAACCCGTCTCTGAGAGCGAAACGCAGGCATCGAACCTTGCGTACCTCAGCAAAATTCTCCAGGGTTCGGTTGGAAACATTGCAACCCAATTATATGTTACATGACAGAAATGGAAGATTTATTTTGTGTATATGGTGAACTTCGTTTGGTCCTGGTGAGGGCTTAGTATGCCTGCGTTTCAAATGAGACCCCCTGGCTTCATGCACAGTTAACTCGATGGATTCGCGCAGATAAAGAAACTGAACCAGGTCGAAACAGCTGTTTAGTAATACCAAGCTTTTCATTTCCCATTACTTTTGCTCCTTGCATGACTAACTTCATTACATAACCAAGCAAAATCTTTTACTGCTCCCATGTACAACGATTGCCATTGCTGGTGTTGATGGGTTTCTTGAAGTCGGATGGATGGTGTGGTCTAACCTGGCCACAACTTGTCCGCAGCCAACACTTCCGACTTCGGTAACTCTTCAGTATCAGCATACTCATACGAAGCTACAAATACTTCATATTTTATTCAAATATTACGCTTACTTGTAGTGGATAGACATTTGTTGTCTCAAATGTTTGTGCCCCAAAATTATCTATCATGTTTAATCATATATCGCAGCGAGGAAAAAACTCCTCAACTCGGAAATCATGGTATATTGCTAGTGAAACTGATTATAGAGGCTATTACCGCAGTGAGTAACATTGCAGTAACACTTCCATAAAGGGACTTCGTTAGCCAAGCGTTTATCAAGCAACCATGATTTTCGTAATTTCGATTGTAAAATGCGTGCATTTATGAATAAGAAGATGAAATGGGACAGAAGTAGAAAACCGGTGGCAGGCTGCTGTTTCATTTATATTATTTCATTATTGTTGTAGCTTATGTTATCCATAAATGGGAAAATCAGTCCATTTGTATCGGTTTTAAGTTTAGTTTCAACAAGTTTACGAGGAAACCACATAATTTCAAACCAAAACCCTCAGCTTAAAGTCACCCGGTTTTGAAACTGATTACCTTTCACGCCGCTCAAGGACGTACACAGAACACTTGTTGAGTTTATTGATTCTCCGATTAATGAAAATTAGAAGCGAGTTAAGCTCCATGAAAATCAGTCAAAAAGTGGTTTTCAATAGATAAAAAAAATAACGAAAATAGTAGATTAAAGCTTGTGGTGAGTCAAATTACCGTTGCATTGGAAACAGATGAGAGAAAACATGTTGTGTGTTATGCGAACGTAATCCGTGGACATGTGAGGGTACGTATAACTCAAAACAATTTGTGAATCACGATCAGTGTCCCAGGTTCAACAATAGTTTTGCTGAGGTTGCACCATTCATAAGAAATCCCTCTGTGTTAATTTTCGTTACCATTAAACCCTGTATGTTTGAGTGCACGGTTTCAAACGCATCGTGATCTCACAAATTATATTGAACCAGTGATGAACACTATTCAGTCCCATCCATTCACCAACAGAATCCACATACATCATAATCACATAATCACATGTCAACCGTGGCGGGGCCTTCGAACTTCGGCTGCGCTATCCATTTTTTCTATCATCGGATTATTTACTGCATAACCACAACTGTGTCTGAGGATTTTTTGCATCATTCGCATGAACTTGTACCTTGGTTGCCAAGGTGACTGTTTTGCGTCTACAGCAATGACAAATTTGATAAAATACACCCGGGATGTCATGCATTCATTCAAGTGGACCAAATGTGCTACAACCTGTTTTGGGAAGAGTATAAGGAATAAAACCAAAAGGACGTTCAGGAAGCTTTCGAAAAATCCAAGGAAGCATCAAGTCGGTTAGAGAATTTCTCATCGGAAACAAATCATCTCCCGCTTATGTGTCCCATCATTCTCAGTTGTAATGTCCGATCTCTTATCGGAAATATGGTCGATCTCACCAGTTTAGTCAAACTACAGGAATGTACCCAACTAGATGTGATCGTCCTCCAATAAAGTTGGCTCCATAGTAAAACTGAGGATGAAATGGTGCACTTCAATTATGTGTTCGTAAGCACGAAGCTGTCCATATGCTTCGGTGGGCGTCCTAAAAGTATGACACAGCGGCGGTTAAACTGCGATAAGTTGTCTCAACCAGCATGCTTAGCCGTATTTTAAAACGCGCTAGCTCAAAAGCTAGAACCAACCTCACCTGATACGTCAGTGAGCACTGGTCGCTTATCAAGAACGCATTCTACTGGCTTAGTTAGTTGTGGTATCACACGCCATGTCGTAACACCCTGTGTTTCCGCTGAGTCCCTGGGCCTTCTTAACGCACGTCTGTCACTTCCGACCGCCAGATATCATAACGTAGCACGGCTTGTAATGAGACGTGAACTTAAAGTAAGCCTACGCAGAGATCCTGAGATATGGTGGTCTCAACGCGCATCAGAAATGGAACGTGCTGCTGCCATGGGAGATCCCCGTAAGCTGTTCCATCTCATCCGAGTCACCGGTAGGAAAACTTTAGGTGTGAGCAAGACGATCTATGGTGCTGACGGTTCGCTTATTCGCANACAGCCACGTCTTGAACGCTCTGCGGAGCACTTCAAAGAACAATTTAGCTGGCCACCTGCGCCAGCTTCTCACACAGCTATTTCGGCATATGTTTCAACAGACAACAACCTTCTGAGGCGGAAATCCGGAAGGAGATCCAAGCTTTGGGACGTCACAAAGCTCCGGGCTCTGATGGCCTCCACCCAGAACTATATAAAGATGGTGGAATATACCTTATTGGAGAACTCTACGTCCTGTTCTCTAAAGTTTGGGACACTGAGCTGGTCCCTTCGTTGTGGGAGGAGTCGATTATTGTCCCCATCTTTAAAAAGGATCCACTCAATGATTGCGCCAATGATAGGGGTATAAGCCTGATCCCAATAGCATCAAAGTTGTTAGCGTCCGCCATTCTTCGTAGATTATACAAAACGCGCGAGGAACATGCCCGTGAGGAACAGGCTGGGTTTCGTGCCGGTCGTGGCTGCATTGATCAAATCTTCAACCTCCGACAATTGCTTGAGCACCGTCATGCTTACCATAGACCAACGATCACTGTTTTCTCAGAAATTCGTGCGGCCTCCAATTTTGTTGATAGGACTGGACTATGGAGGTGTTTGTTGAGGACTGGATAACCAGAGGAGTATGTATTGATCCTCAAATAGTTGTATCGCCATACCTCAGGTCGGGTTAGGACTTATGGCCAACTTTCACCACCCTTCGCCGTCTCCAGTGGAGTTCGGCAAGGCTGCCCTATATGCCCATTTATTTTCCACTTCGCCATACAATATGTTCTGCAAAACGCTTTGTCCGGTTTAAAAGACACGGGAGTCAAACTCCTCCCAGGGAACAGGGTTCTTGACTTAGAATATGCCGATAATATTGCCGTGTTGGGTGAAGATGCACAGGTAGACCAAAAAACTTTGCACCACTTGGTGATCGAGGTATCCAGGTATGGTATGTGCTTTGCACCATCAAAGTGCACAGTGCTGATTCAATACTGGTACGAACCTGTGCCTGCATTCATCCTCTGTGGTGATCAGCTAGAAGTATCTGAGAGATTTAAGTACTTCGGGAGCTTGATCGCAGCTGGAGGTGGGATTGGAAAGGAATCACATCACGAACAGCGAAAGCTGGAGCAGCTTTCGCCAACCTGTGACACCTATGTCGCCGCCGTGACATCCGACTGTCCCTTAAGGGATGGGTGTACATCGCCGCGGTCCGTAGTGTTCTACTTCACGACTTCGAGACCTAGCCTTTTCGAGCGGAAGATGTAAATCGACTTTCCGTATTCCAATACCGATGCCTTAGAATCATTGCTCGTGTCTAGTGGGATTGTCGGATAAGCAATGACAAATTTCGTCGTGGTGTGATGGGTACTGATAGTCGTTCTCTAACGGATGAAATCGTTCTACACCACCTCTGATGGTTCGGTTATGTTTTGCATATGCCTGCCTATCGACTACCTTGCCGTACTCTCTTTGCACATGTTGGATAAGATTGGAAAAAGCTTCGCGGTGGTCAAATCATGTCTTGACGCAGAGGCATGAAGAAGCTGGCTTCAGCATTGGCTTCGGTTGGTGCAGCTCCCATTCTCGGCTNACCCAAGGGATGAAGATTACCGATGGCTAGAGACGCTGAGAGATATCGCTCAGAATAGACTGCTGTGCGGTTTGTTTGGCAAAACCCCGTTCACTATAACACAAAATATCTTCAAAATAGTGTACGGTGAAACTACAAAAAACATTCCTTCATGTATTCATTCGTTCTCCGTGTCCTCTGTTTTCC
>UZAN01041215.1:10656-21405 GCA_900618425.1 Echinostoma caproni | reverse complement strand
ATGTAAGGCGGGGTTGTTTCTTGTGGGGGAGTTGATGCTTGATGGAAACAGTCCGTGGTCAGCGCAGAGCTGGATTAGCCGTTCTCTGTTGTTAGCTCGGTTAACTGGGATTACACGTGAACCACGAAGAAGCCTTTTCGATTCTTCCAGGGATCCCACTTGAGCAGTAAGATCTCCAGAAACTACCAAGATGTTCGTTCACTGAGCACTTTGGAGCAGCTGAGAGAGGTCCTTGTAGAATTCATTCTTCATTTCTGGCGAAACGCAACATATCGATGTATACGCGGATATGACGAATGAGCATCGGCGCTTCGTTCAGTACCTATTGAGCCGAAATGAGACTTTGAGACGTACAGTGCATTGTTGTCTACTAACCGGGAGCCAGTCGAGAAGTCGACTCCCGGCCTTGACACTTAGCGTAATCCCGACACTAGCAACACGAGCTTCGGATGCCGAGTCGCCTGACACACGGAGACTGAAGCGTGAGGATGAGGTTGGATCTGGATATTTCAAGATGGTTACTGAATTAGGGTCTTGTATGTAAGTTTCGGAGGCAGCTTACATCTCAATTAAAGTTTCAAGGGTTCTAGTTATGGCAGCTTGCTGACCGATCTGATAGTGTGCGGCTATTAAATTAGGCTAAATGAAGAGGAGATTTTGGTTTTAAAAACCGGATCACTTCTGGTTGGTTGACCTAACTATTTGAACGCTGAGTGACATCCCATGGGTGGCGCAAACAGGATGCAATTTCTAATATTAGGGAGTGAGAAGAGGACCTGTACAGATGAGGAGCGTTTTCCAAATGTGTACCTAAAACTTTGGGGCACGACAAAGTCGCAGTTGCCCACACTGACGAAGTGGTTTTCTTTGAGAACCCTGATCAAATTTTTGATTCAAAGGTCTGACCCGCAAGGCAGTGTGGCATAGAACCAACGCAAGAGCATGACCGAAGTATCGTGTGGACAATTCTAGAGACTTGTCACGCAAGGCTTTCAGGTTTCGGCTTAGTGTGGTGTTCGCTGGTGCATTGATTGGTAGTCCACTTTTCGGGATCGGACCTTAGTCTCATACATCCAACGGGAGAGACGGAACATGGAAGGGACATATTGCCAGCATTATTTCCACACGAAACCAATTGCAGAGAACTAGCAAATGTGCCACAACATATGAACAGAAAGAAATCTGAAAAATGTATTCATAGGTTGTTTGGGCATGTTACTTACCGGTTGCCCTGGCCGAGGAAAAGGGGTAGTCTCGGGGTCCCCACCCGAAGTCTTTGGATAGAAAGCCAGGCCTGCAAGACAACAGGACGGAGCTCAGGGTCCGCAGTCTATTCAGGGCCGGTGTCCAGTTCACTGGATCATACGCCCTTTGGACGGGGGCAAAAGTCCAAGGTGCCCAATTGAGCCGGTAATCACTGCAGCGACCAGGAAGGTGTTCGTATGGTTCTTACGCCTCTTCTTGGTTGGATTGGAATCAGGCTTTTAGCCAACTCCCTTAGGTGAACTGCCAATGGTTCACCAATCCGGTTATAGGACCGGATGTCGGCTTCTCGTCCTCTCACTTTGGTGGGAAAATACCTCCGTCACGAGAAAGCAGTGAGTAGGGCTTCCTCAGCAGAGGCAATTTGAGACACTTGGTCAAATAGGAGCATTTCGGGAGGTATGAGGGAGTGGTAGTCAGTCACAATCCCAGACACTCACCCCCGACCATACTGAAGCTTTAGGATGGGACAGCACTTAATTGGTTGGGGGCTGCCCAGCTTGGGCGTGCGGTAGCTGTCCAGTGAAGTGGGAGGACTTCTCCCAGCGTCAGGAGGAAACCCCAGGTACTCCGCTCCTAAGTCCTTCTGGCGGGGTGTTTAGACCGGTAAACTTCCCCTCCCCGTTTTTTTCCTGAAGTAACCTCTCCACGGGCGTGATTAGATAGTCAAGGGAAGCCAGGAGGTGCCCAAGCAGCTGGCCTCGAGAGACTGATCTTCGTCTGCACTCTACCCATTGGCCTTTCAGGCATGATAGCATCTGTGGCTGTGAAGAGTCATCCTGTAAAGCTCGCAGGGTCGTGAAGATACGTAAGCCATCACGCCACATCAAGATGCAGTCTCGTCGTGATGCTTACCATAGAGAAAGACCATTGAGTTCTCAGAAATCCAGGTGGACTTGGAATGTCATAGGACAGCTCCATGGAACTGGCTGTTGAGAAATGGAGTATCTGAGAATTACGTGTCGATACTCAAACAGTTGTAGCGTCATCCCTAAAGCCGGGTTAGGGCCTACGGCCAGCTTTCGACACACTTTCCGGTCTCCAGTGGAGATCGACAAGGTTGCCCCATTTACCATACCTCCTCACCTTCCTCCTAGAGGAAGTTATCCGATCTAGCAAACGATGGGGTCCAACTCCTCCCAGGGCACAAAGTACTCGACGTAGAACGTGATGACGACATTGCCTGGTCGAGTGACGATACAGACACAACCCAACAAACATGGCGAAAGAGGCACGCACATGTCGTATGTGCTTAGCTCTATTCAAGTGCAAAGTGCTCGTACAAGATTGGTAGGAGCCTGTGCCTGAACTCATTCTTTGTGGTGATCAGCTGCAAGTAGTTGAGAGTTTCAAGTACCTCAGAAGCCTGGCCGTAGCTGGAGTTAGTGATGAGGAGGACACCAAGTCACGAATTGGGAAAGAAAGAAGGGCAGCTTTTGTCAACTTGCGACGCCAGTGGCACCGCCATGACATTTGACTGTTACTTAAGGAAAGAGTGTACGTTGCCGCGGTTCGTATTGCTCTGTTTTAGGACTGCGAGACCTGGCTCCTTGTGTTCATGATGCTAATCGACTCTCTGTATTNTCGACCACCAATGTCACCGATGTATTGCTCGTATCAGGTGAGGGCATAGGGTTAGCAATGATGAGGTTCGTCATCGTGTATAGGGCGCAGATAGTGGTTCTCTGAAAGATGTAATCACTCTACACCGACTCCGAGAGCTTGGTCATGTTTTGCGTACCTATATATATACAGACTTTATCTAACCAGAACCCTTTATGAACACGATTCAATTAAATGGAGTTGTGCAGCTGTCTAAATTTCGTTGACTAGTCAAAAGCTCAGAGTCCTCCACATCTAAACCATAATAATCTGGCTATATTTTAGGAAACGATAAACCTCGACAAATTATTGATACAACCTCCAGGACTAAGTTTTGACAAATAATTAGTGACACATGTGAGCAGCACTTTGAACTACACATTTGAATGAGTCGTTCGCGTTCAACAAACAATAGCAGTCAAGTTGGTGGACCACCTTTCGAAACAGATGACTTTTCGCTTGATCTAGCCCACCGGGTAGAAAGAAACCATGTTGATAAGAGCACATTCTATTTACAAATAGAATGATAGCAACAATCAATCTATCTCATCGTCCACGGATGTCCCCCTTATCTCATTAGATGAGGAATGGCTAATCTGTATGCAATGTACTGATTCTCGTAAACAAGCTAACTAGAAAGCACAAAAAGCACAAACGATGTGACAAGAAGAGCACTATTAGCGTTTGCAATTCTCGCCACACAAATTCGCTGAAAACTGCACGACTGCACGAATTAACATCATAAGCATTGGTCTAGTTCACTGATGATCTACATCAATCCTCCGCGTTTCACGAAGATTTTCAATGTACAACAATAAGATACTACCGTAATGAAAACGGAAACCACGTAAAACCCATCGATAAAGGTCACAGGGCATGAACCCAATCTGAATGCGATTTAGTAAACCGAGAATACAAAATACAAGAAAGAAAAAATTTTGCACTCCTTTATTAGTTTCTATACACTAAAATTATGTACAAACGAGACTGAACTCTGCAAGGTTGTTAGGACTTAGCAATCACTCAATGACCATATCTAACCATCCGCACGATCCTGGTTCTCATGTGACTCTCCATCGGACAAAGTCGAGCGTTTGTTGTTCAATATCAGTTTCAATCGTGCAATAATTTGGCGACGTTCCGCACGGACCAACTGGGCACCGGGATCGGAATAGCCGTGTGACGAAGCCAGTTCACTGGCCACAACCTGGCTTTCCAAGCTGGCCAGCAATGGATAAAATATGTGCTCAATTCGTTTGATTTCATCGGGATTTAAATTCTTCAACTCTTGCTGACTCAATGCACGTAGGGCGTCCCACAATTGATCTCTATAAAAATAGAAATAACAAAATCGGAAGCAGTGAGAAAATCAAACTGCAGAAGAGCCACAGCAAAATTGAAGTCAAACAGCTCAACGTGATTTTGTATGCGATTTGAAATTCGTTTAAGTTATCAGCACAATATGAGCAATGCCTTACTGCAATTGTATTAAGATCAACAATAAAGTTGACATTCAGCTACGGATTCTCTGCAGACAGAGAAGCGATGCCACAATGAATATATTTCTAAAGTGAAACAGAAGACGACCACCACTACACGCTTGTATCGCGGATGCAGTAACCTTGTTGTGATTTACTTTCCTCCATTTCTGTCTTCCTCTCAGGGAATAAAACAGTTGGAATACCTAACATACATCGTTGTCGACAATGTGGCCGATTACGACGAGTCTCACCTCCTGGGATAGGATATCGCGTAGTATCCACGAGCTCCCGGGTCCCGAAATCGAGATGCTAGCTACTACAAACAATTTGTCTCAGTTGATTGGGCTTGCACACGGATTCCTGATTGCAATGAAGAATATGCCCACACTGTTAATCTTGTCCCATCCAGCAGTTATTATTGGAACCAGACTAAGTGACCTCTTAGGAGATTCACACAAGAGATATTTATTCGTCAATTATGCCGAAACTGAACCACAAAGTGATGCGATGGCTCGCGTGATTCTACGATCCTAGGATTTATACAGGAAGGCATTTCACAGTCGAACGTCCGAGCACGCGTTGAAGGTCAGTGTTCAGAGGTAAAGAAAGCTCTACTTTACACTACCAAGTGATCGAGCACCTAAGTTCCTTTGACCACCCGATTTCACCAGCACCCCCTAGAGAAGTCAATCCAGCAAACAAAGATCGGGATGAGTAATTTACTTGCCTAAAAATCCGCTTGCTAGATACAAGAGCGGGGTAAACGGAGTGGCCTTCCGACCGTGTGATCGTGTGTACTTCACTTGAAATTTGTCACGCGACAAGCGGGATAACCCACAGCTAATAAGGTCTTATCCCGTCCAAGTTCTGCCTGCCCCGTTGCATAAACAATGATGAGGGTTAATACTGAACGGCAGACTGACAATCAATGTACCAACACACAAAACACTGAACCGAAAGCTGAAGCCCCTATATGACAGGTCTCGAANGGTCTCGAAGCTCCCACAAGGGTGCTACGGGCACTTAGCCGTGAGGGATCCCGGTTCTCTTGCGTTGCGGGTCATAATTTGGTAAAGGGACCTCCTCAGGATTCCCAAAGACAAACCCTTACAACGGTGTGGGCTACGATGAAGTTTACTGTACCCTTAATCTCCGGCACGCATTTGTAAAACCCATCGCTTTCATTTGGGATACTGGTTGCTTCTGGAACTCAGTGGATATTACTCGTAGTTTAACTAGTAAATTAAACCAGTGTTTTCCATGAGCATAAACAGCAGTGATCATAAAAAGCATATTTAAAATCGGAATAAGTCCGAAAGGCCATATGACAAGCAGGTTTGGCAGCAGATAACTCTGGTTCTTACTTGTTGCTTTATCGGGGACCTTCATCGTCTCGATTGTCCGTTAGTCAGTTTCCAAATACCGAGGGGAATAAACCCACATCTACTGGATTGCAGAAAGGTTCAGTGAAGGGGGAAGGGGCTAAGCGCTGCTTTTAATGTGCAAGAGAAATGTAAGGCTAACCACGTTAGTTCGTCTCCGGGTAGAGGTGCATGGGGTAACCGGTAGGAGTGGCATCTCTAAGGGCTGTCGGCCCCTTTGGGAAATCCTCCGTTCTTTGGTCTCCACCTGGGGCTCAGTTCTCACTTGTGGCTCCAAGAAGCTGTTTGGGTGGAACAGCGGCCACACCCCGGTAAACCGCTCGACAGGTGGGCTAAACCAGGTTGAGCGTAACCAGAAGCTCAACTCCCGGCGAGTTGGTGTCTAACGTGCGGTTTGGGCGAACGAGGTCGCTTTCACGACTCAACGGTCAAGGCGATGACTCCGTACTCATCAAAGATGCATGGACTGCTGTTCAGCTAGAAAATGTTATTGGTGTATGAGCTCCCCCCCCCCCTCAGAAGGCCACAGGCAACCATGGGCTACCTTCGTGATACCCTGCAGTTAGCACTTGGATGTGCAAAGGCTGGAGATGCCACCTCGACCCAAAGCCGGGTGACGCTGGGGAAGTTTCCTGTACCCAACTCGCAAGAAATTTCACTTAATTTACTTGATATACAAGAGGTCGGTTTATAATCTCCCAGGAGCCAGCCCCTATAAAGTAAAAGTAAGTCTACGGGTAGACGCACTTTAACAATGAAAGGATTTTGCTATTGTTTTATCCTCCCTCCATTCACTGACAAACAGGATCACTAGTAAGGATGTAGTGATCAACCACAGGCATTTACTGTTGGTCATCGACTACATGAATTCAAGCATCAAATATTAAAATGTTTAGCTAATAAACAACGTCAATTAAGATAAATTTTCTATGTTGAACGGTTGCACAAAGTAAGCAATACTTGTTTAAGGAAACACTAGCTTCAAGTGTGTTCAAGCCTGAAAGAACGACCAGGTGACTGTACCCCCCCCCCTTTACTTAGGAAATCGCAATGTGAGACTAGTCGACAGGACAGCAATAGTAACTGGCTCCAAGCAAAACAACATGGGCGAAATTTAACATCACGAGAGCCAATGTAGGTAAGATTGTCTACGAATAAAGATACTTACATAGTAAAATCCGTCTCATTATGTTCCCACAACAGGTGCAACGATTCCGGTGCCCATGACCAGGCAATTGTAGCATGCTTTACGGCGTACTGGACCCAACCGTTCAGAGTGGTCATAGTTTGTATGAGTTCTCTGCGCCAGCGCACCTCGGCCAAGTGATTGGACACATCCAGGGGTCTCTGACATACTATTCGAGATAGCAGAGGGAATAACATACACACAATTTTGGCAGTGTTACTCGCAGATAAAGCGTTGGCAGAACTAGGTCTATTCGAGGTATTTTCATTCCCAGTCCGTGAAGAGATCAGAGCTTGCCTCTCATCTATCTGAAGGAGTCGTTTGAGAACAGCGGAGGATGCCTGAGAAGACAGAGTTGGGTCACAATGTGCCTGAGCAGCTAACACTGGGATGAGCTGTCCTACAGATTTTGGCAGCCGAGTATCCGATGGCGAACGAGGATGATCGAGTAAATCGATCAACAATCGATGCAAACAATGAAATGCCAAAAGTCGTGCATTCTTAGAAGCTTCATTCCGTGTGAGCGTGCTAGGGTTTGAATCATCTGAATCGGGTGTAGCGTTTGATAATGTAAAGAATCGTTCGAAGAAGGAGATGAAACGTTCACATAATTGATTCGTAATTATTAACGTACTCCAATGTTCGCGATAAACTTGATCAATGCATTGAATCAGTTCAACAGGATTCCTGGCTACTTCATTGGACAAGTTGGGTATATTTATTTGGGACAGCAAATAGGATTGGATATAGTTGCGTCGGTGCCAACTAGTGGCCAAAAAGAATCTTCGATCTTGTGTTCCAGACAGCAGCTGATTAATACGTTGACCTAGCTTAGGATTATTTTCCATTGAGGCGATGCGCATAGCGATTGGAAAAAAATTATAATCGTCCGCTGACCAACCGTCAAGACGAGTGGGACATGTGACCTGGAAACGACGTTCCAATTCGGATACAAAACTATCGACCAGGGGGGAACAGGCATAACCACGCGGGTATTCCACCGAGTTCGCAGATTGCAGTGGAGTAAAGTGAAGCAGACGGAGCAAATTAGCCATCGCACCTAAACTAGGCTCCAAGCCCGATTTCCGTATTGCGTTAAATAATCCCAAACCGAACGAGGAATAATCCCCTACCGGTTGTTGTGAACTGGAATGACGATGAACCAGTTCAGCTAGACAATACAATGCCGCTTCAAATAGGGGTAGTGATATGCGAATTTCTAATGCGTTGAGCTCCTTCATGATTTTTTCGATTTGCGGTCGAACCTCTGATTCGGGCAAGGCATGCAGGCAACGAATTAAAGATGCATAAACCGCTGTGTCCAAAGGACCAATATTTGCGCGTGTGCATGACTCAAATAGTTGAAGAGCACGTCGGGGATGATGAAATTTAGCCGCTCCCCGGATGATGCTCGAAAAACCAGCAGGGGTTTGCAACTGGGTGTGTGCACGAGTGAACAGCTGTTCAGCTGGACCCTGCACTTCCCAACTGCACCGTCCAACCGATTGATTGACATCTGTTTCGGTGTTCTCATTTGCATCACTTTCCGATTCACTACTACTCCCTTCATCTTCAGATGTGTCCAAATCCGTTGCGGTGTTTTGTTGTGCCTGCTGTTGTGACACATTCAGAGGATTTCTTTGTCCCAGTGACATTCGATCAATATGTCTATCAAATTGGATGGCTAATTCATCGGCAAAATATAGTTCTTCGGGATCCGGTAATGTAGCCAAATCTATACTGTCCAACAGAGAATGATTATGCGCACCTCCAGAACCACTGTTAGTTGCACAAAGAAGATCCAATAAACGGTGAAGGACCTCGGAACTCCATTCCTCATTCTGTAGATAGGAAAAGTTTATGAGAGTTAGCAGAACGTTCTACAGCCGATTCAACAAATAACACGCGCTGAAACACATTCACTCTATGGTGAAAATAAGCGTAAACCCAGTTTTAATCAGGGGCGTAAGAAAACCAGTTTCAACATTCTATAACTCATCAAGTCAATGATGGCAAAAAATGGATAAAGACCACTGAGAGGATGAGTGAGGTAACCTCACAAAAAACAGAAAAACTTAGTTGGCAGTCCAGTGGGTCGTCATCCGGTTATTTTAATGATGCACCTATGGCCTGTGCCCAACCAATTACAGATTTTAAGGCAGCAAAATATATTAGTACATGGTACCCTGATTTCTTGAGATATGATCGACGGAGTGAGCTCGGCCTCTTCGAGCCATAAGAGCCATAAGGAGACAGAAGAGGTGAGATATATCGAAGTGGCACGCTATTTCACTGAATCAGTAGTGCTAATCTTATTAGATATGCCTGAAACCTCGAATAACACAGCTGATCTATTGGGTTTACCGTGATTCGGAAATTCAAGTCCATAGGTTAAGAAATCCGGTCACCATAAGTGAGCAGGATTTATTCTAATGTTCATTCACTGATATACTTGATAGAACGATGCGTCATTCCGTTACCTTCCTCTTTCCAAGAATAATCGTCATCTAATTCAAGTGCGAAATCAATAAGCGACTTTCATTAATGCTCTCGTATATTCATTATGCAGCGAGAGAAGTCTTCGCACTTCGTTGGACATCTACCGCCCGCCAAAGCTGAGCAACTTTCAACCACTAAGATGTTGTACTGTCCACGTTCCACCTGTCGCACTAGGCGAACGAGGCTAGGGACCGATTCTGAACTGCAGGAGAGCATAGCTGAAAGCTACTGAGTGAGTTCCCAGGTCGCAAATAGGAGAACGGTCGTAATCTCGCGATTAATCGCGAATAACTAGGGCTTAGGACCCCGAATAAGTGGTCGCGGACGATCAGAGGCGGCGTTCGAAGTGGTGGGTTTGCCTCCCTTTCAAACCCATTCGCGAAGTTTCATTTACGTTTTTCTGCAGATTCCAAGGCGATAAATTCTATACAAACCTACACGACCTCTTCCATAAAGCAAATCCGGAGGATATAGTGATTTTAGCAAGACATATGAATGATGAAGTAGGCCAGGTGACTTCGAATGAGGTGCAGCTGGGATTTCTGCTCGAAATATATTCCTGTCGCTTG
Organism: Echinostoma caproni; assembly: GCA_900618425.1. Lineage (NCBI taxonomy): Eukaryota > Metazoa > Platyhelminthes > Trematoda > Plagiorchiida > Echinostomatidae > Echinostoma > Echinostoma caproni. The sequence goes on along the minus strand of UZAN01041215.1, from coordinate 11,423 downwards.
GAAAACTGGCCACAAATATGGGCTTTCTGTTCCGACGATCGCCTGTTCCTCAACAGTACGTACTTCAGACGACCCAAATACGGGTACGCTAATTGGCACCCGCAATCCTCGAGTCAGTGACGAATACAGCTCGATAACATCGTTAGAAGCCGAAAATGGTGAGGTTGCATACAAGAGTACCGATCGTAGCTGACCACCCGTGACAGCTTTTCACATACCTATTACGGCAAAAGTCCCAAACTCCGTCATAAAAGCCAAATTCTGAAGCGGAAATACGAAAGGGTCTCGGTCTTGGGATGTCACAAAGCCCCGAGCTCCGACGGCATTACCCCATATCTACTATAATATGAAGAGATAAAGCTTCTCAGGCAATTGGCAAATCTGTCCTATAAATTTTGACAGACTGAGTAGGTCCCCAATTCTAGAGGGAAACCATTGCCGTCCCATCTTTAAAAAAGACCCACGGAGTAACTGCGCTAAACGCAGAGGTTTGAGTCTCATCCCAATAACGTCGAAGCTGATGACGCCCGTCATTTTCAGCCGACTGCACATCATGCGTGAAGAACAAAAACCCGGGAAGCTGAGAGGGTTTCATGCCAAACACAGATGCAACCATCTAATCTTTATCCTTCGTAGGTTGCAACAGCACCATTGTGTTAACACAGACCAACGACCATTGAATTCCTAATAATCCGCGTAACCTTCGAACCTGTCAACAGCACCGCACTATGGAACTGGTTGTTGAGGAATGGAGTATTTGAGAATTA
>UZAN01041214.1:7833-30180 GCA_900618425.1 Echinostoma caproni | reverse complement strand
GTCCAACCAGCCTCCCGTACTGGTTACCCCACGTAGTTATCCTACAAGTGCTCCCACAGAAGCGGAAATATGAAATGATCTTTAAGCCCTGGAACTTCACAAGATGTCTGGATCAGGTAAATTATAGCTCCTTTTTAAAGATAGTGAAGAATTTCTCGTGAGAGAGCTTACCATTCTGTTTTCGAAGATCTGGAAGGATGAAATCCTATCACTTAGGGCTGTCGCAGTGTTTGTTCCAACCGCAGCGGCATAAATCTGAAGCTGTTAGCGTCCGTTTTGTTATGCAGTCCGATTTGTGAGAGAAAAATTCCCGAAGAGCAAACCGGGTNTCTCTTCGTCAGCTGATTGAGCACCGCAGCACATACAGCGACAAAATGTTGTTGTGTTTTTGGATGGTCTTCAACTTCAAGGACCACAAGGATTTGTGGAACTGTTTACTGATTTACGGACTACTCGAGAAGTATGTTCTGATTCTGAAAGCAAACTACTGTCAAACCTCGGGGGAAGTTATTACCTATGGTAAACTTTCACCATTGTCTACTATAATGGGCGGATCTTCTGCAAGGTTATCGTATTTATCCGTTTCTCCTCAGCTTTGACATTGATGGTGTCCTTCAAAAATGTGACTTGATGCAACAAACTGTGGAGCCTCCTCCAGGAGACATTTATATACATACATGCCAATGATATTGCCTTTCTCGGTGACAACCCACCACTGATTCAAAACACAATGAATCGCTTGGAAACTGAGGCTGTTTGGTATGACATGTGCTTTGCACCCTCAAAGTGCAACGTCCGCCCTATCGTGCGTTATTTTCAGACATTGGGTCGAAATAGAAGAAACAGTAAGGTGGGCAAGCGATAAATTGATATAGATGGTTCAAGAGATCATGTTCGAACCTGGATTCTGTCGGGGCTTCCCTATTGGTCTCCAAAGATTCAGCTTACCTTTGGCTGGAGACGCTGATGAGTATGGCTTTGAATTGAAGCCATGGACGTCAATACATCCTTTCATGTCTGCGATCCCTAAAAGAAAAAAGATACAAATATCAAAAATGAGTGCAGTAAACGGACAAAAAGTTGTTATTCCCTACCCAAAGCTGATTATTATTATGTTGTTGTTGTTGTTGCCGTTGTTGTTTGTTCTGCTTTTGTGATTTTCTTTCAATCTATGGTTACTCTGACATAAAACTGATTCGGTGTGTCGTCACCATGAATTTAATTCTTTCCCCAGTGTAAAGTCATTTGTCTTATCGCTTATCCGTCCGGACCATACCCTACAATCATTTGTTTATATTTATGCGATAGCTTCCTTATCCCTTCTCTACCGTTATTACCATGGGTTTCACTGTGTAAATCTTGCCGATCCTACTGCTCCTACACTTTTATTTGCATATCAGATCCAACCAAGGCACCCAACCAAGTCAAGCCAAGTCACCCTTACCAGGTGGCTTAAAAAACCTGCCTAATGGTGGTGTTCAGTCTCTTTTTCCAAGAGTCAAAGAACTGCGTACCGCTCTTCTTCAGTCCGTTCTTCCTTTTTCTTGCAACCTTTCTATATTAATGCACAGAATCTGCAAGTTGTGTTTTGGATTAATTTCCCCCACCCCCACTGTGCAGAAGTCTGTAATGTCATAAGGTTTGCCCTTCTACTGTAAATCATGCTTACAATATGTGTGTGATGAGTGATGAAATCCATTCTACTTCGGTGGACAAATGCGAAGACAAATAAATGATATGCTTCATTGACGCAATCAACTTAATTGGTCACATGTTGTATAGTTCTATTTCACAACTAACCAGCTTTCTTCTTTGTCTTCGTTCTTACCCGAAGAAGTGTCGCTCGTTGCAATTGAATAAATCATTGAAACCCCACCGTATGGTTTTAACCTCATTAAGGCCTATACATTCTAACCCATCAAAAATGCTCTATCTGTAACAGTGTTACAAATTTTCTTAGTGAACTACACAGTAGATTTCTAACAGACCTCACAGTAGGCGGTATGGTGGGGTTGGAATGTGTTTTATGATGAGATCTTTATTTTCAATCTTTGGGATGATATCTGCTCATTTAAACTCCCATTGAACATTGATCAATAAACACTCGGACATTCCGTGTGGGATTCCGTTGTAAAGTTTCACAGCCTTTGCTCTCAAAAAGAAGGCAGTTGTTGCATTTCCTTCCCTGTTCTCGATCGCTCACGCAAAACTTCGATTTACCACACTAGGGGTTGACCAACAAATATGGTTCATGTGAAAAAACATCGTCTCTGAATGCTCAAGACAGTTAACTTAGTGTCTCCATTTCTTGACTGTATTCGAACTCTAACCCCTCCACTACCGTTTGTACAGTCGCGATCTATTTATTAAACTTCAACATCATCTTCATTGTTCGTTCTTGTGTTTATCGTGACACACGCCCGCTTTATGCGAGCTGGTGCTTAGAGTAGATGAAATGCTGGCATCTCGCAACGTCTGTCTTCGCTGGATTTGATGAGTGGAACAATTTTGCAAAAATGATCTGTTCGGGAGGAGAAAGAAAACCGCCAAGTGAAACCCTTAGTATTCAAATGGGACACTGTTTTCCACTGACGAAGGAAGAAACCCAATCCAGACCTAGGCTCGCTTGGTATGATTACCGTACGCTGAACATGACCGCATCATCAGTGTTTGTGAAGTGGGCAGTTGGTTAGGCCCAAATTTACACCCCGTTTAGAACACGGAACCTACACCCCCGTCCGGGTGTGTTTGCTTCTGTTCCCAATTCACTCGCTTGTTCCAACTTGACCTGGGACACATGCACGTATTCGGGCCGGAGGAAATGGGTCTGCAATTACGTTGTGCACACGTTCCCGTGCCACACGGTATTGTCATTCTATGCCTATCCGCCTGCCTCCTGTATGCACCGACTCACCCACCCACACACGCCCAGATGAGCGTAAAGTCACAAATCGGCGCATATGAACGTGACAAGACACGTTTGTCCCGTGCGCACGCATACACACGAGCGCGCGGGCGCACAAGCCAGGGCCATGGGAATCGTGACTATTCTGTTCAAATAAGCGCTTGGCGAACGGCGTATTACTTCGGTCTTTTGTGACGCAGTCAAACTGAGTCATCGTTCATGGGCTATAATCTCTAAATCAACATTCGGGGTCGATTTTGATGGGGTTCTGTTCGATTAGGTGAGGACCTTTCAGTGGGGTACAGTCACACCAAACAGATCGCATTGTGAGGATGAGCCTGGACGACTCACTCACTCTCTAGGCCATTGGCGGCGAAACGGAAATATATTCGCTCCCTTTGAGTCTTGTAATGCCGACCCGCGACGATTATGATTCAGCCATGAGAAAAGTATAAAATGCACTGAGCTGATCAGAACCACCCCCTGTTACAAGCTGTAATGCCAACTTTTTCATTTATTAATTAGTTTATTCTGCTTTTCTTTGTTGAATGAATAATGTCAGTTCTAAGGAAGGAGGAAAAGACTAATCAGAGGGTTGCCATGTAACACAGAAAATGGGCAAGTCATGCCGTGGTGGTGGGATTCGAACGCATGTCCTGCCGGGGCGACAAGTTGGTGACCATTACCCCTTGACCACCAATGCATACCCAAAGATTGAGTAAATGACCATTATGACCATTATATGTGATAAACAGACGAAAACTGAAGATTTTGATCACTACCGTTTTCAAAAATTGTATCATCAGTGTTATGCTACGACACAATTTACTGCGAAAAGCTGGTAGGATCGAAAAACATCTATGGACTAAATTGAAATTCAAGACTAGTCCACGCCCCAACATCTACACTTAATTTTCAACTGCGCAGCAGAGCGATGCATGATTATTGTGGCTGGCTGATCATTGACCGTTTCATCCAGTCATTGCTGAGTACCAAGACTGTTTTTTTTATACTGTTCCTAGCAGGTAAACTGGCTGGTTTAGATTGATACATCAGTGATTAGTCTTTTGGTTGGGTTATCACGTCACCGTTTCGGTCAGTTGCCGCCTTCGGTCTTCCTTGAAGAATATCTCGGGCGTCGGTTTCTTATATTACGTCTACGTGTTTCGTTTTAGTCTTCGTTCCTATTACGAACGGTTACTGTCTCTATACCTAATCTTTCACTACTCTCATGCCTTATGTGGCCTTATGTGGTTTGCCAGTCCAATTCCCGGGGCTTAGGTTGCCGGTTTCCACCATAGAAAAGCAGTTCTTCGCGACCGTGGGGTCCACCCCGTCTTCTGTTCACCATACAATAAGTGTGCAATGATAATAATAATAATAATAATAACAAAAAATGAAATACCTATACAATCTATCAACCTAGTCGATGGTCAGAACATACAAAGCGTATCTGTAACTTTAATAATGTTCAATGTTTACTGAAGTAGACAGGGACAAAGTGAACGTGAAAATCAAACAGAATTATAAGAATTCATCTCGGTAACCGAAGTTTTCTGCCTTCTTGCCTAAGACTTCTATCTACTCCGAGTTTTAAAATATCGAATAATCTGATTCATTCATATCTAGTTAATCTAGTTGTTTTTCTCAATTTGTCCGGCTTATGTATTTTTTGCTTTCTTCTCAGTTTTCCCATTTATTTGTCGTTTGGGTCATCGAATAACAATAACCAAAGACGGCTCAATTAGTTACTACATCGGTTTATTGCTAAGTGAACAGAACTACTTTGTATTTCGTCATGGCCAATGTTTCTCTTCTCATTTTTACTCACCATCATCATTCTTCAGGCATGCCTGTTCCACTACTTTCCGTCCAATTCGAGATCACAGTCCCGAGCATAAACTGACTCCCATTCGTTCGGAAGAGACCAGCGCAGAGAATAGTCTGAAACACGATCTATTTTGGCACAAACGAGAGCAATCGTGCGACAATTCTCCAAACCCCGGTCATCATCAAATCGGTCCCAAACGTGCGAGTTCATTTCGTCACTGGAACTCCGGACCGTTCAAACCGATTTCCGACAAAACCGATTCGACTGGGGTCAGTTTCTCTCCTCCGGCGTCTCCTACTCTTGTTCCGGTCGCAGATTCATTGCAAGCCCAGGTTGCATGTGTCACCACCTTTTGCCACGATGTACCTGATCAGCAGGAAAGATTGTGTGCTCTTTGCTTACACTCACTGAGTGTGGACGCGAATTCCGATGAAGCATTATTCCAATGCCGAACGACAGACTCCGCACAACAATGTGTGGCTACTTTTCACCGGAGTTGTTGCCAGATTTGTAAGTATGTTTTTCACAATCGAAAACTCTATACGGTTTTCAGCAAACCTGTTGAAATAAAACCAGTTCACTTAGTTGAAAGCACACTGATTACAGTGCGGAAACGCTTCAGTAGATCAAAAGTTATTTTCGTCCGTTATCTAGTCAGACAGACTGTACGCATTTGCTGAACATAATGAAAGTGTCCCTTAAGAAGACGTACTTTATTTTTTACCTCAATATAAAATTCATTGCATATGTGAATAATGGATTGAATATAATGAATCAATTGCTCTAATAATGCTCAAAAGAACACGGTATCCCGAGTGCTGCACTTTTCAAGAACCTCACTGGTTAACTTATGATCCTTGTGAATAGATGTTGCTGACTCCACTTGAATGTAGTCATTCCATTCGTCTTCTTTGTGTCTGATCCTTATAAAGTGGCCTGCCATTAGGGACCGTGATTCTGTTAACAATATCAATGACAGCCGGTGAAACAAACTTATATATTGCCACTTATATTGCCACCACCAATGCCGGGACAAGATAACGGTTGTCTCTACATGTCGTTGCTATATGTGTTGCCATCAGTGTATAGGTGCAAACACGTATGCGTGAGACTGACGGGGAGACTTTGTGCGTGTTTTTGCACCGTATCTTTTCAATCCCAAGGATCGCCAAAAGCACAGTTCACATTGCCGGGACCAAAGTAGTTAACCCCTCATTAAATCCCGTAAAACGAACCTCCCCGAGATGTGAATGAAAACAAAAATGCCGCCTTTATTAGTTCACTGTCATGTCATCTTTTAGTGTCTCTTACCAACTGGTTACAGTGTCATTTGAACCCCCATCCAGAATAGGTGAGACATTTTATGTGCTTATGATTTCCCATGTAGTTGCTCAAACTGAAAACAGTGCACAATCTCTCATTTATTCGGGTAGAATCGTTTTGGACCCAGCAGTTTCCGAAACATTCAAATTAGGGCACACTAATAAATATTGAGTACAGAACACAGGCAAGCATAAGCGCTCTTTTCAGCATTTTAAATATTGCATAAACTTTAATAATCGATTGAATGAAAACTCGGGGTTTTATACAGGACCTCGTGGTTAGAACAGAAACAAGTGTCGGTTTGAGAAAATCAAAGCACTAATTTCCCGAAATAAACTTGTTGTGTTCTTTATTCAGCGTTAAATTATTATTAATAATATATCAACGAATGAGAGGGGGAACCCTTAAAAGTTTGTTTATTGCTCAGAACGGAGAAGTTCGTTGTTGTGAATCAATCGTGCGAAATGATGTCAGTTTTAAATAGAGCTCATTCAGTATGATCTATCTAGTAACTTTAATTCTCTGTCCTTAATTTCACTGACTATCTCACCTAACATAGTGGCGGAACATTCATAATTTCTGTAACAGGCTTGGGGATCAAACCATCACTACCACCACCACCCACAACAAACATACCCATTTCCCGATTTGCGTAAAACAGAACTTTAATAGACTCTTCATATCGAAAAAAAATCATAAACAGGGTACAGTTGGGGAATGTCCAGTCATTTGGAAATCTTCTTTTATTCATTTCGCCCAATCCAACAACACGTGATGCTCACATTGTCTTGCTTCTTTCTACAGTCGATTTTTTGTCCCTTTCTCGTCCGATTCATATCGAGACTCACGTGATTCTTATTTACACCGCTTCACTGAGTCATTCGTCCCTAAGCGAACCATGTATTTATATAGGTAGATAGATGAAACGGAATTGGTGACTCATCTGGTGGTTAAGTCTGACTTGGTAACAAATGCATTTACAAATACACACATTCACACAGCTTATCGAGTGAACAAACGGGCTCAGTGCTAGTCACCACTCACATTGGTGTCCGTTTTTGTGCTCACCTAATGCCAGTACTCGTTTGATCCTGTTCGTCCTTTTCTGTTCTTTTCAATTTTAGTAGTCAAATCTGTGAGCTCTCACATCGCCCTATTTTGCTCATTACGGTAGGAATGAATGGACCGAATACCATGCCTGAAACCATCAATAAAAGTATACTTTAGGAGCAACGTGTCAAATTTCTATCAATTTAAATATCAGAGCTGTATAAATGAAACACCGTCAGGATAGACACTGCTTGATTGAATGACCTATGTGACTCAAGAGAGAGGGTTGTGGGTTGTACCTACTTTTGACTAACCATTGATGTGTTTGTTCTCTGAGATTACGTAGTTTACCTCATCCGTTCGATAGTTCAAAAATAAGTTTTCTATCCCGATTGGTAAATTCCGGATTGTAATCGGTCAATGGGTTCGTGACTCTCATAGCGGCAATTTAGACCCATTTATCGCATTTCTTTTCGTACTAACTTTTCGCTAGATAATAGGATTGCAACTGTCATTTAATTAATTAATTAATTAATTTTATATTGATTTGAACTGACTATCACTTGAACCTCACCTTCACTCATAATCCTCATTTCATCCCGTCAACCATGCACCCAGAAGCCCTAGACTCGAGTTTCTCTCTTATTAGGGATCATCATTAGTGCATATCCACCGTCACGTCCGGGCTTTAAACTCCGGACCTATTGCATGCAAGGCGTTTATCACTGTGTCAACCAGTCAGTTCAAGTAAATATCAACTATCCCACACCATTACTCACAAGTAACTGCGAGTTAAATGCTTATTTTGTATTGTATGCCCAGCCATTTCCACCACCGTAGTATATCAGTTTAGATTACCAGTGATGGGAGATTCACGTCATTTATTTTTCCCTAAATGTTGGATTATTTCAGCTCAAGTCCACGGGCCGTTTTGATGATGAATGAAAGGTGGTGGTTGCTAGTTCTGCGTTAGATGCAAAACCAACATTCAGTCTCTTGTTCATACCGATTCTGCACTGTGGATAGACCGTAGACTATATACAATGCGAGTGTTAAACTGCTCCATCACATGTCAATTCCGGATTTATTCAGGGACTATTCGTCGCACGATTTCTTGCAGTTCGTTTTGTATTCGGACTTTGCGTTAAAACAAACCTTCGAATGAGGTTCACAACAATGTACACGGAAGTTATCACAACCGGAAATCAGTTTCTTCCTTCTACTTAGCCCGACTGTGCGCTTTATTCGTCCAAATTGGCGGTGCAGATTTGTTTTGCAAGCAACATTTGATAAAACCCCACTGACTAACATTGTACAGACACACTGATAAACCAGCTTGTAGAAGATCGCTTTTTTATTGAGCCCAGTAAAATACTGGATCAATGTGACCACAACTGATAATTACATTGTCAAATATGACACGATACAAACAGATTTATTTATATGTAAACCAATTGAGTTTCCTATAACAGTCGATTATCTCGAAATTCATGTACTAGTGTGTTTTCCACGTTCTACTTTACTGTTCACCCGTTGCTTTCTATGATTTCTTAAAGAAAGACTTTAAGCTATTTCAACGTGGACTGACCTCTTCGATCCAGCTGGATCAAATGATAACTAATCTGTGTGAACGTCATTTGAATGCTGTTGAAAAGTTTGCACACAAGATTCTTATGGATACTACATATTCATTGCACACAGACTTGATTTCCTGTCGTTCACAGCCGTCAACTAGATCCCAATGTCTCGCATAATCATATAATGTAAATCTACCGTGCCATCTTTAGCAGGTATTCTGGTTAAAAACTTTTCTCAAACTTTGTTGAACTTTTCAAGATTTAACTTTTTTCTTTACTGTGTAAAAATTTTGACTGCAAGGTAGGCTTAAGCCTATAGAAGTTATGATAATAATTACAAAAGGATAATCATGATCACAAAATAATTATTATTGGTGTCACAAAGTACGTTCTGCTTCGCCTCATGCTTGTCACAGGAATATGATAAAATACAGAATAACATATGGAAAGTCGTTTAACTTTGACTGAATTCACCGTTAGAAAAATAAAACATTGAATAAATGTCAGACGTGAGATATTACTTACCCTTGGGAGGACAACCTACCACGTGAAAGTTTGCGAGCGAAACACGCGTTTTTGGGCAACAAAACTGAGTGACCATGACACAATTACTTGTTATGTCTAGCAAAACCACGCCTTCGAATGTCCAGTTTCAACTCTTCAACTACTGACCTCCCAAAGTCTGAAACTAACTAAATCAGCGCGAAATTAGTATTCAAAAGCGTACATTTGTGCTACATTTCAAGGAAAGACGTGCTTTTTATAGATACATATTTCGACATTTAGAATTATAGAAAATGTGCGCGAAAGCCGATATTGGAACATTCCAGGACAGAGGTGACCAATACGGTTGAGCAGACTGTACACAGGAAGGATACTTTTGTCACAGATATCTCATTTGTGGTTAGAACCATCTGACCCATGTATAGAACATCAAATCATAGTAATTATTCATAAATGGACGGGCGTTGAAAACGAGATATTGGTGTCTCCTATATGTATATATGTATACTCCAGATCGTGAATCAGTCAACCTGTAACATGTGTATTGGATTTTGGCGAAATACTTTTCCAATGAAATTTAAGTCACTACTTAACCCATAAATACAACCATTTTACAAGCGAACGGGGAATTGAAGATCGATAAGTCACCACAATTCCCCACGACCCCTTTCAGTTTGCATATACACCAAACAGATCTACATTGGACGCCGTATCCACTCTAGTGCATTTTATCAGCAACTCATTGAACCATTCGATCAAGTCTGTCCGTTGTGTTTTTCTTGACTATTCGTCTGCGTTTGATTCTCTTTCCCGATCATCCCTTCTTTTCAAACTTGAATCTTTTGGCACTCCAAAACAACTGCTCTCACGGCTTGCCGACTATTTCACACGGAGGGTCCAATGCACCACTTTAGGAAGGAGGGAATCAAAACCTCTTGTTAACAAATCTGGTGTTCTTCGTGGTGCTGTTCGCTCTCCATATTTTTTTCTGCCTTTATTAGTGACCTTTCTGTCCCACCCCTGCGCACATCCAAAAGTATGCTGATGACGACGTTTTGTCTCAGACAGTTTCATCTCCCTCGGACTTTCATTCTTTTACTGAAAACCTATCCCACACCCAACAGTTTTCTGACCAATCTGGTCTCAGTCTTAACATATCTAAGTGCATAGAGTGTATTTTCAGTATTTCCCGCTCTTCATTTCCAACGGACTCTGCTATTCTTAACGATAAACCTGTATCTAGAATGACCTCAGTGAAGTACCTGGGTGTCACCATCAACAGCAATCGTCGTTGGTCTACACATATTCACAATTGTGTGGGAAAACTGAGAAGCCTATCTTTTCAGTTACGCAAACTCAGGCAATCCTGAACCCCACAATCAGTCCTGTCATCTTTCGTTCATCAAGGCGTTTTACCCATTCTACTTTATTGCTCTCCTGTAGTGTTTCCCGGTCTTTTAAAACACGACTTCAAAACAATTCGTAGTGGTTTAGTGATAATCAGTCGTGCATCAATAATTCCAATTGATTTATTAATCACAGAACACATTGATGGTCAAATCAACTCTTGTTTTAAATTTGCTCACAAGATTCTAGATGACCCTCTCCATCCACTACACCCTGATCTTTCGTCTTGTCGTTCCCACCCATCCACATGCTCCTCATTTCGACAGCTACCCTCTCGCATTAATATTTATAACAAATTCTCCTGTACCCTACCTGGCCGGACTACTTACCAAAATGGAACGGGTATCAAATGAACTACGTCAAATGTTTTGTACATGAAACGTATATCACCGACATTCCTTACCTTTCGCTTTTATTATTTTTATTTAATGCTGCGTGATGAACAGTGTACATTTTTAACTGAAATGTAAGCATATATGCTTACACAAGTTACACAAATACAAAAAAATACAAAATACAAATGAACGCCACGCACAATTTCTTCAGCGTCTGCTGTATCCTGCCGACAATTCGCAAGTTTTCAATTGAGAAACGATCGCCTGAATAGCTTTCTGGTATACTCTTTACCGTTTTGGAACTATTTTGCAATTCGGATGTCTCACACTTCTCTGTTCCTCAACTCCACTTAAATCATCGAACCATTGTTTTCCTTCCTTGCCTAGTTCCACCCATTCGATCCTGATCTTTCACACCCAGGGCTGTTTTCTAGCTGTATAAGCCCACTGGATGCAGTGGGACGTGTTTTTTGCCTAGCCTGAAATTGTTCTACTCTTCACCTTCCAAATTCTCCGATATTATTCATCACAATGTACTTCTTAAGAACATTACCCTCACTGGTTGATACCCCGACCCCTTCATACACGTTTGTTTCACAAACCCTACCTCTTATTGGGAACCAGGTATCATGCCTTTTCGTGAATACTGCACACCGAAGCTTTCGCTATATATACTGCGCGCAAGTGGAGTTATGCGACTTGTATTAAATCATTTCTTCCTTCACTCATCCACTCTTACGTACTTTTGAGGAACACTTCTGTATTCAGGTTTTCCTCTTCTCGGTCGAATTGCAACGGAAGCAATTTACTTCATTTATCCTGGTTGCAATTTAAATTCGATCATTGGGACTTTGCCTCCTCGACGATGATTAATCGTTGCATTCATGTATTTCGCTAGTCTAAGGTGATCTCATCCTCAAGCCACCATGTGAATTAGGCGTCATTTTCTCCTCACCCATATTCTCAGCCTTTTCCAAAACATGACTAACAAACTACTCATCATCTGCATAGTCTTAACTCTCCTTTACAGTGTGCATTTTCAGTGAGTTTCTCTTTCTCTCTTTGCTGGCGCGCTACAAATTACCATTACTTGCATAAATTGGGTTGTCAGTGCATTTCAGCCTACCAAGGACGATTTTTTAACCGAAGCTTGCCGATTGTAGTAAACGTAGCAGTTCTTTTATACCCTTATCAACGCGTTTGTAAATTCACATGCATTTCATATGAATGTTTTGTTTATTGTGTTCGGCACACACCTACACACACGAGTTTAATGTGTTCATTTGTGAGCATAACACAAGCGGTATAAAATTCGACCACGGTACGAGTTCTGGGCTCGTTGCCCAAGTCACGAAAACACACACACGCGTGTGTGCATGTTTGCACCCGTCAAAATGATTGATGTATGACCCAGTGATCAGACATCACACATCCATTAAGCAACGAAACTGAGTCATCAAACCATAGAAATCAGGTCACCCGTGCGTACAAACGTCCCGTTTCTACCTCACTTCCCTTTTTGTCAATTAGATCTGATAGATAAACACTGTTTTTCCGTTTTAAATGCATGCACGCGCACATTCATATCAGCACCGTAGAAGAGTATTTTCCGGTTGGTATCATCTTGTTTTACTTGATGCTTCAATCCCCTCTATTTTTTTCGGGGAGAGGGCAGAGTGAAGTGGTGTACAATCGGATAGTTCAAAACGGTGGTTTATACGCATCGTTATCTGTATACCCACATATATGTCTGTATACCTTTGTGTGCATCAACAGGCAACACGCCTCGCATATATACCTACTCTACGTTCATCCTCTCTCTCTCTCTCTCCATCCGAGGAACTCTTCACAAAAGAATGTGGCGTGAGGAGGAGTTAGATACGCTTGTGCATACTTGTGTGTGTGCGCGTTGGAGAGCGAAGAGAGAGGGCGAATGATGACTTCGAATTTGCGCTTTTTTCTTTCCAGTCTTCCATTCCAGTTGTCCAATTCTTATGAATTGTGGTTCTGTCTATTGTCTCTATAGTCGTTCGTGTTATGACCGTTGCGTGAGTTCCGCACACATACCGACCTGATTTGGGCATTCCAATTGCTTTCCCCTTTCCGCCCCCGGAGGTGCATGAGTTCAACAGCCCCGTCAGGGGAGCACAGTGCCAATTTAATTCAGTCATGCGTCCGTTGATGTGCGTGTGAGTTGCTTGTTCGCAAGTATGATGGACAAGGGCTTGAGTGTATGACTAGTCTGTGACTCAGACGTCCGGTGGACAGAAGCTAGTTCATGCACAAGTCCTAACTGGTTGGTCATGTCATGCTGTGTGCTTAAGTGAATGGTTTATTGCGATTGGTGAACACCGCTTCGAGTCCGAACGCGATGGGGGACAATCCGGAGGTGAGGAGTAACAATTCCAGTTTCGTGACAAGGTTTTCACAGCGAAAGAGCAAGGGAATACATTCCTTTGGTTGAGCAAATGGAACACCCTGGGGCAGAATTGATATGATGCCGCGTGGTAGGAGCTATCTGATGATGAAAACGGGGAAGTCTTCTGAGGACATCAGACAACGAAGCATACATTCATGTAGATTTCGTGCACACATGCTCGTGTGAATCATTTCGTATAGGTGACATAATCCACATTAAATTGCCCTAATGACTGAACTTATATAATGTAATCGCACTGTGTGAGCGAAATCGCAGCTGGAATAAACCTTGGATCTCTTCACCATAGGAAGTAGTAATTAGCAGACGTGTTACTATTTGTCTTTGGAGTGCCACTGTTTTACGCGTCAATGATACCTCATCTGTGTAACTTTCCTTCGTTTTAATTTAACAAAACAGGGAATTTCATAGTCAGTTTTGAAGTAAGGGGAAGCGGTTTATCATAGGGCAGTCAGGAGATACTCAGATGGGTGTGGCTAGATTTGGAGGTGCCCTTCGGATTGATGTCATTATGATCTTGACCGTCGGGTATTAACAGACAATCTCGGTATTCGAGCCCTGCTTGTTCGAGGACAATCCATGTCGAGGAGGAAAGTGTGAACAACGAGTACGCTGAACCAGGGCAATTGCGGCGATCTCTGTAGTTATGGCTTGGCTCTGCCTAGTACATAAATCCGCTCATTCCGTTTTTTAAGTCATCCACTCAATCTCATGCTCACAAACACCGCGTTTATTGTGCGAAGATTCATTTAATTTTCAGATAAATTGACACACTTTCCCTTCCTCAGTTTTTTCTTCTACATATTATTTGAAACGAGTGATTATCATAAACGGCCGTCGCTGTTTGATTTATTTTTTGACTCCACTTTCTTTGTACCATGCATGACGATAAGTTGCATCCAGAAAACTATTGGCTTGCTTACTTGATCAAAAGACCATGCTTTTTGGAGCACGCCAAGAGAAAAATAATCGAATCCCGTAAACACTCTGTTTTGCTTTGTCCTTTTGTGTTCAGTTGTTTTCTTATTTTTGACCACATCCTTGTTGCACCGCCGTTCTATCGCATCCCCATGATTGATGGAGTGGGCTATACGTATGTTTGACATATATATGATATATATGACCTACTTCAGCGAGGATCTTTTTCAGCGTTCAGGTTGGTCGGTAATTTCAACTAGTCAAGTCAAGTCAAGTCAAGTCAAGAAAAGCTTTATGCACCCAAAAGGTGAATTTTCGGCAGTTTACGAGTTTTACAGTGGATAGATAAAATAATTGCTAACAAAAAATACAGTATGAGAAATTCTGCACTTTAATAAATGAGGGAAAAACTTAGGGTGAGATTTTTCCCCTGAGGTGGGTGAGGATATGCTGACGATTTACTAGTAAACGAGCTAGGTAAGGAATTACACTGTTTCGATATGTGGAAGTACGCGCAGGAGGGAGTTAATATTTGGAGCGTGTCCGGGGAATTGACAGGACTTTCGCGATATCTTGGTGCAGACAGTACCCTTGATCATGCGTTATCCTGTCGATGAATGTATCACAAGCATCAAGATGCTTGGAAATAAAGAAATCAACTAAAACAGTTTTATCAACCCCACTGTAGCGGGACAAAAGTTTGAGGGATCTTGAAAATAAAGAGAAGTCTTTTTCTTTCAGTCCGGGGATAAAAATCGGGAAGCAGTATAGCCAGTGTGGAAGAATGCAGGCAATCACAAGTTTAATAATAAGATTATGCGGTACGGCCAGTTTCCTGAGCCTGTAAGCATAGAAGGACAGTTTTCGAACTTTAGTGAAAACGTTGATGACATGAGCAGACCAGGACAGGTTATGGGTAAGGGTGACACCAAGGTATTTAACAGATGCAGATTTGGGAATGCTTTGATTGTTAATTCTAAGATCAGGGAGATTATCAACTAATGAAAAACAACGGGGACCGGTTTTAAGACTAAATGGAACTTTGATGCACTTACTGACGTTAAGTTTAAGGGATCGGGTCACAGATCAATCGTGAAGTTCATTAAGACTGTCCTGGAGAGGTCGAAAGCTGTCTGAAATAGGGGCTGGGCAACGAATCACCATATCATCAGCATACTTACAAGCAATAAAGTTGGTGGGGATGGGCAAATTTTGTATATACATGGAAAACAAGAAAGGGGACAAAATGGCACCCTGAAAAACACCGGCTTAAATGTTAATAGAAGAAGATTGTACACCATCGAGTGAAGTAAACTGAGTCCTACGGGAGAAGTAGTTGATTAGTATATTCAAGACTTCAGGAGTTAGACCACACTCAGAAAGACGATCAATAAGCACACTTTGGTCGAGAGAACCAAAAGCGTTTGTATGGTCAAGAAAAGTTAAACGAGTGTTACCAGCGCCATTGTCTAAGACGGAAGCAACAGAATGAACAATATGAGCAACGGCGTCAAGCGTGGATAAATGGGGTTTATAAGCAAATTGTAAAGGGTCATGGGCGTTACAGTGGGGTATCATGCGGTGCAGCAAAACATTTTCAAAAGCCTTCAGCAACACAGATGTGCAGGTAATAGGACGGTACTTTGAGGATCCTTTATTTGGGATTGGTCTGATCCTGGCTGACCTCCAACAATCGGGGATCGTTCCAGAGGACAAACAAGTACTAAACAATTCGGCAATGGGTATCGCAAGCTGGTCGGCGCAGGCTTCCAATAAATGGGGTGCTAATCCATCGGGATCATGAGCTTTATTGGCCTTGATTCTCCTCAAAACTTGGAGGACCTCGTCCAGAGAAACAGGGTTAATTGCATCACGGTTAGGAAAAGGAGGTGGGAGGGAGCTAGACGCAGGTACAGGAGTAAATTGACGGTTAAGTACCTCGATGTTGGGACAAGAACTGATGCGTGAGCCACAGAGTTTCCGCAAGGTAGTCCACATCTCACGAAAGTTTTTAGTGCCTCCTATCTCACTTGGAAGGCACTGTCGGTGGTGATGATAAAAACTGTAATCGCTAAGCGAGAGTAACATTCTAACCGGAACCCATCAGGCGATAAATCCGAGGTATACCGAACATCATGCACGCTCTTGAATAATTCGTAGTCTAATCAGTCTTTCCGAATGACTGAACCAAGTCATTCGTCCGATATAAAATCGGTGCCGTTTTCCTGTTGCAGTTGCATGGCAGTTGCGTTTATCGCACCCTTTGCTAATGAACGAAATCGTCCGGGTGGTAAAACATCATTTACATCATTCTGTTTTTACTAAACGCCGTGGCACGCAGGCTTCAGGCACACGCCCACACATCCCGATTTCGGCAACACTCAGACACTGGTTGACCCCGACAAGTTGGTCTTGCTTTAACTTTTGGACCGCAAAATTACTTTCCCATCATTCAGATTGCGCCATGAGGGCGAGGGTGGAGAGCGGAGGGGGGAAAGTAGTGATACAAGTGGGTTATGGATAAAGCATGACGTAGTAGCAATCTCCCGAATGTCTAGACACCGTAGAAGTGGGACACTGGCTTCGGGCAAGAGTGAACAGTAATCATCTACCCGCAATGTGCGCCGACCCATTACTCTTGCCATTTCGGTTGTGTTCTGGTTTCTCACATTTTGGGCTCCGACTTCAAACACAACATCAATCATGCTTGCTATTTTATACACACACAAACACAAGCCTTCTTAGATCTTGGAAACGGAAGGTGGATAGTATGAAGCCGACATTTATCTGCCTTTCAATTATCGCTTTACGAGGTGTTTATTCACTAACTGGAATTATTTATTGTGCCAAGCTGGCTGGATTTCAACAATTCAATCTTATCTGATCACGAGAAAATTGACCACCCATTGGGTATTCACGGAGATATTCATCTGATTGTTCCGTAAAATCCAATGGTAGCGTGTTTTTCACTAGCCTCAACTTGACTAATGTAGATTTAGAAATCATTAACGGCTATCTACTACATTTCACCCGATCACTGAGAGTATCGCTCAGCTATCGACATCAGAACATCCTAATTTTGGTATTCATCAGGCTCTTCGCGCAAAAAGCAGATCAAATAATCCTAAGCATTCCGTTTCAACCCTGCCTTACCCATTCGGACACCTACTGTGAGTACGTGTGTGTGGGTGGGGGAGATTTTGCTTCCTATTTACCGAAAGAAGTAAGTTACAAAAGAGGATCATAAATAAAGCGTTGTAATCCTGTCCATCTTTTGAAATCTGTGAATCGTATACCATACATGCCCTCGTTCCTATGTGTAACGTTCTCATTCAATAAGGCAGAAATGAAAAATAAAATATTCAAACTGTAATGTGATCTTATATAATTTGTAATTTTGAAAACACAGCGATGTCGGTACAGGTGAAAATAATCCGACGTTTCGGTTACCGTGGGTAACCTTTATCAAGGCGATTTTACAATCGAATTTGGCTTATTTTCACCTGTACCGACATCGCTGTGTTTCCAAAATTATAAATTATATAAAACGTATCACATGGCTCATCGATTTTTCGATACACTCCGAACGTCTTTCGGATCTGACATTCGGTGTAATGTGATCCTTAATTATGTTGAATCAGGCTCTTCTGAACCACTCAACTGTATCAGTACTTGTGAACACTATCATCTTGAATAACACACCAGTATTTCATATTTCTGACGATTAATAAAACCTTTGCGTGTTTATTTGCTCCTAGGACGTATTCCAAATTACTGCCGAAATGCGTTCTGTGCCGTCTGTAGAACTTAGTTAATTGCGGTTTTACAAAAAGCAATCACTTCAGAGTTTAACTCCATTTAGCAGTTCTTGTAATACTGAGTACCGCACGACATACTGTTTTGATTTAAAACGACATTAGTTTTGAAAGGAAGATCAGACATCGGGTGTCACGGTGGAGTGCAATATAAACGTCGGGCTAGGACGCACGTAGACAAGATGTTTATTTTGTAATCGTCGATGCATAACCAACTGTAGTGAATGCACTACGTACCACAATTCACTTTACTATATATATATATTATATATATATATATAGAGAGAGAGAGAGAGACAGAAAGATAGATAGATATATTCTATTTCTCCTGTTCGCCGAGCTCGGCAGTTTGTTTGCAAACATTTCATCACCAGCCGAGGTGAACTCATCAGTGCTTGTGAAGTGGCACTGTTCTGCTTGTACCCGTTCATTTTTGTTCTTCTCCACCGACTTTTTTGTCCCTTGTTCTCCTGTGTTCGACTCGGTTCACCGTGCGAGGGGCTGAGGGTGGGAGAGGAGGTGGTTGTTCTTCCGTCCCGACTGTGGTTTCCGTGCGTTCTCAGGTGACGGCTTGACTTTTTGTTGCGTCATTTGATCCTCGAGTGTGTGTCTGTGTGTTTAATGGGCTCAAAGGTACACACGTGCAAGAACGGAGAGAGAGAATGTGCACTTCTTTGCTTGTGAACTGGAGCTCGGTTCAGACTACACAATCAGCTCACACTTTTAACCACTGGCACCGTCATCAGTTGGTATACGGAGAATATGTAGTCACGGAACTCTTGAATGCACAGTTCTTTCTGGTTGTGCCCTTTGAAAGCTACCGCCAAACCTAAAAATATCTTTTTACTTTTTTTTTATTTATGGAATAATCAAGTGTACAGTCAACTTTCAGGAAGGGGGCTGAGGCCATACAACGCCTACCTGGGAAAATAGAGAAATAGGGAAGACGGGTGGCGGTGGAGTGGTCCGAATCCGGGACTTCCGGGTCACTATTTGGTGATCTAACCACTCGGCCACCACCGCCCTAAAGCAAAGCTTCGTCAATCAGACAGGAAGAAATAATCAGTGACTGATATATTTTCTTTACTCTTGATAACCACGATTCTGTTGACTCATTTTGCGAATGTGTCACTAATGATGGATAAACACATACCCACGTCTCTCACAGGTTGGTCGAGTAGACGGTTATTTCTGCATACCATCTTATTGACCATCGCTGCATTGTAGACACTACTCAACCGTGCTTTTCATGGCCGAAAATTCTGTCTGTTTGTCTGTCTCTTTCTCTCCGCTTGCCTCTGTTCTCCCGCATTCACCCCTATCTCCTAACTACGCATAGCGAGAGCTGTTCGCTTCATCACCTTGTGTATGTGTGTGCATGACCCGTCTGGGTCTTTCTTATATCGGTGTTCTCAACCAAATCGTCTCAACAGCCCAAGTGAAGCATGTGTGCGCTGTGAACGGATGTGCTGCCCGACGGACCCGAGCAGAGGCTGTTCCCGACCGAACTATATAGTTAGAAATATCGAACAACACCGTCGAGCATCCATAAAGCCTATTTGAGGTTTTAACTGCCATTGGCCGTCTGCACTCAATTATTTTACCCTCCCCCTCTTCCCCACCATTCCACCCCGCTAAAGCCTTCTCGCTAGCTCGCTGGCACACAAGTGCATCTTGTCTTCGTCATCCACCTTTCTCGGTTGTGGCCGCGTTTTTCCATGTTCTGTTATTCCCATTCCGTGCACCTAGCAGCTCCCCTGCCCATCCACGATCCTTTAACAGACTTTACTGACTGTGAATGGGACAAATAGATGCCGTGGTTTGGTGATTGTGTGGTTAACGGGGCAAGCAAATAAATTTTTTTCAATCCGTTTCGCTGTCATGACTATTGAGACCGCAGTTGGATGGAAATGAACGTGGTGGTGTGTTCATGTGAAACCGTAGAGTTTCGTGCACGAGAAAAGTAATGGTTATCGAGGCGGACATTAAAGTTTCATTTCGACTCTCCTATCCTAAAGCTGACTCAGCCCATTATCCCCTGACCTAGCATCATCCTATCGGTTCGAACGAATCCGGTGTCGTGTACACACACACTCACAGAGAGACTTGGTTGAACACTGTCATCCGTTAGCGTGGTTTCTTGCACTCGTCAGTGGGACGCCATAACAGTCGTATCACACACACACACACACACACACACACACACACACACACACACACACTTCCTCGTCGTTCCTCCGTATGTTATTGTTGTTGCCATGTCAACTGATTATTATGTACATTGCGTCGAGCGCAAACGGGGGTTGGCAGATGGATGTTAGAGACGAAGAACAATGCACATGTCCCAGGCAAACTCGTTTGGGTTTGGATGGGTGGTGGGATGAGGGTCATAGTTGTTGAACCGATTCAATTCATAGGCTTCGATGTGAAACATGGGAACACACATTTTTCTCATTCGTCCTCAAACCAGGATAGACAGATAGATTGATGGATGGATGAGTGAGTGAACAAAGTGGGCATACGTATCCGTTCATCATCAAACATTTAACTTAATTGGACCACTCGTGTCCTTTTGTAGCTGAGACCTGTAGGACCCAATTATCCGCATGTTTTGTCCACTGTGGTGACCGGTTGTTTAACTAATGAGTCACATGTACGACTTCACTGTTTGTTCACGAACGGTACCAGTTATCCCCGTAGATTGTTGTTTTTCCTTCATCTTGATAGAATCTCGATGATCGGACACAGATCTTTTGCATTATCTGACAAACTGCACGTTTCAGGATAGCCGATGTCTACATTAGCACTTGTATAACATGCATTGCGATTGCATGGGGTTGTGCACACACACGCACACAGAGTTGAATACATCATCCAAGCAGCCACTTTACAAGCATCTACAAAGTCTACCAATTAGACCATTCGATCTTATAGGATAATAGTTTCACGATATCCTCACTGTTGATCAGACAGTCGTGGGTTATGTTGATCACGTATTGAACTGGGTTTCGAGGAGTAGAAAGTTATGCTTAGTAGCTGCGTTGACGCACGACAGAAGTGCATAACTTTCATGGCACTGCAGAGATGAACCGTGGTCATATCATGTTGTTGGTCTTATTTTCAACTAGTTGCAATTTTAGTTAAATAAGCTTCTAAATATGTGTTTTCAAAGTTTCCGAACTGGACACTCCATGGACATGTGCTCTATTTCAATAAAAAATGAACTCATTTTCGGTTGTTATCTGAAATGAGCGCGGTTTAAGTTGGGGTCGCGGGATATCTCATTCATGGAGCCAGTTTCAGTTTTTACAATCATCAATTTCGTGCACCGGTTTTGGTTGTCATCTTTTGGCCGCCCATTTGGATAAAAGAGCAGGAAGAATATTGGAATGTTGAAAGCAAATTCTAGCAGAATATGGAGAATTCATATCGACTAGTTTTAAGCGAATAATGAGTAAATGCATGAACTCCACTGTTTTGACACACCCAGCCATATCGCTCAGTAAAACTCAGTAAGAGCCAGGCAAACCGTCGATGCATGAGATCGCAGTGTGATTAATTTGGAGTTATTGCAATTATCCAGAGTAGTNTGATAAATTGTTTAGCAAGAGGACAGATAACAGTTTCAGCATAATAGCCACTCATAACGTCAATGAAATGAAAAATGCACGGGTGAAACTGACGTTGTATTAGACGCGATATAGTTATGAGCGCCTTTGTTCATGTTTTTATTTCTCAATTGAGGATCAATTTTATTGAATGCTTGTAGCAAGTTCATTGACGAATTTTCAATAAATATAACCATAACCTCTATACAGTGGGTCGGGGAACAGATGGACCAGTAAACTGCTTGTCTTCGATTTGGTTCCTCAGAGATTTTTCTTCAAGGGTGAATATCTGTTACTAAGGAAAGAGCCACCGATCGGTCCTCAGAGCCAAATCTCTATGTTGACTCTAGTCACGTATAATAATAAACTTTTAATTCCCTTTATTTAATCGACAGGTAAACAATCAATTTTCAGGAAGACATAAGCGGTCAATCAACGGGCCATAAAGACACATTAGGACGTGAGAAAGCTTGTCGGTGATTGGGCCCTTTGATCACATGACCTGCCGGTTAATGTGTTCGTGAGGAATACGGCTTGACCGTAGTCACCGAATGGGTCTTCAACATGGTCATCGTTAATAGATCACCATGTCGCAAAAGTATGCATGCCAAAACAACGCGTTAAGATCTCAGCGCAA
>UZAN01041213.1:34206-45858 GCA_900618425.1 Echinostoma caproni | reverse complement strand
GTGTGTGTGTGTGTGTGTGGTGAAATCAACCGAATTGTCCATCATCCATCGTAATTTTCCGTTTTCATTGCTCTTCGTTCACGTGATCAGCTGAACGTCCAGTTACGGATGAAGAGTTGGACGAAATGCTCAAATCAGATAATCCTCAGATTTTCACTCAGGGGGTAAGTAACTGCAAATCTTTTGATCCGTTCCTATTAGTCTACATCATATCTCTACAGCTGTTTTCGTTCAGACTGTTGATTTTAAACAATCCACTACATATCATTTATGATGTGCACTTAAAAACCCCGCGATTAGAGTAGTACACTGTCAAACATCCGCATAGTTAGCTCACTACATGTATCGGTTGCATCGGATGAATCATATCCCGGATGCAATAAATCGGCTAAATAAGTACCATACTTCGAGACCTTCAAGTGTGCAACCTTATCAGGAGCTCAATATGCAAAGAATCAGACATCTTTCTATTGTCAAGATTTGAATCTTTATATCGTTTTCGCTCGCCATCCTTAACTACACACCATTTAGGAGTTTTGTTAGTGTCTGTAGCATTCGGATTCCAACAAGAAACTGATGTCCTTTTTAAAAACTCACACATGTCCCCCATTCTTCGCGCTTACACGGTNCGGTTCTGGTTTCCCATCGTGCGTGTTTTTTTTTCACATTTACATGCATACGAGTCAATCAGTGGACAAGTTGTTTTCAGTGTTTAGATCACAAATCATTCTCAGGGAAGAGAATAACGAGATGAGGATAATTATTTGCCCAGCGCCATGCACCAATTCTGTCGCTGTTTCGTCTTAAATTTCATAAGGGTCACTTTTGGTGATCATTCACACATCACAGTGAACATCTGAATAGCTGGTGAGTAAAAGATATGATTACATTAGATGAGGTATTCAGTTGCATGCACTATTCCGTAATTTAGGTCCATTCGGACTACTTTTGCTGAAAATAGCCGAAACAGATTTTAATCAACATGGTTTCGTAGATTTCAGTTGCTATATTACTACTTTTTTTGCAACTGTCTGCTTACGGTCGCTATGGTAATAGCCATTGTTGCGAACGAGCTTTCCCCTATGTTGACAACCTATTCTGTCCCGGGTTTCCTTGGTTCCATCCTCTAACTGACTAGCTCGCATTACAGAATGGGATGAATCGATCCGTGACCAAATACGGAAGTAGTGTGCAATTCATAATAGCTATATTGTTGCGAAAATAATCAACAGTTTCCATCGTAGCTTTTCTCAATTGCCCCATCATTATTTGGTTTTGGTTTTTGGATTAAGGTATTATCTGACGCTGACTTGTTGGGGTAAGAAAGTGTTACTGTCCTATATTGCCTTCTACGAATGACTCGGCTTCAGCCATATGCATGGATTACATTTGCATGCGTTTTACGGAGAGAATCTTTTTTGCGTTTCCGCTGTGCATTCGACTCGCGACCGATGTTGTCTCCAATGTGATCTCCATTTTATGGTTCCGGCTATAATGCTGTCTCTCTCTCTCTCCAATGGAGGGGGCGAGCCGGAGAGAGAAAAACCGAATCACGTGACTTTCGATCTGTTTGATATCTCATTTACATGCTTGTGATTGATTGAATGTGTGACCGTGTTGTATGTAATGGTTTCTCAATTTAGCACCTGTGGTTCCGCCTGATTGGCATATGTCCTATCTTACCTAAGTGAGAACAAACCGCTGGCTTAACTGAAATGTTTTCTAGTACGAAAATAACTTCACCGGTTACCAAAACAGTATACCATGTTGCCCTATCCCAAACAAAAATATGTTCTGGTATAGTAAATCAGTGACGTATTCGAAAATATCCTCTATCATTCAATAATGTTCGAAGGCAGACAAAGAGAACTGGTCAGCTGTTTCACTTTTTGCCGGAACTCATCAACCGCGCGTACTAATGAAGAAAAATCTCTTACTTCGTTCCAAACAAATGAAAATCTGCTCACTTCTTGTGTCTCATCGGTCTCTAGGTCTGAGTACGTTGAACACACACTGCCGATCACCAGCATTTGATCACCAGTCGAGCTACTTCTTAAATTAATCCCCTATGAACACATTCTAGTCGAATAGGGGCTCATGGGCCATCCCAAATGGATGATGAATATTCACCAATCCAGTAGTATTCTACCTGCGAGCGATTTCTGTACTGATTGCTTTAGCACAAAGATTGTTGTACAGTGATTTTCTGAGGAAACGACGAAGCCACGATACCAGAGATGGGTGCAATCCGAACGTGGGTAATTTTGACGGCAGACCTTCATGCCAAACGCGATCGAAGGCCTTTGAAATGTCGAACGAGACCATTTTAGTTTCTCCGTTGTTATCAAGTGCAGCCGAACAGGAATGCGAGCGCCAGTAGGTCACCCGTAGATCGACGAGGGTGAGATCCATACTGACAGTCATTTAACAAACCTTCACGTTTGAGAAACGTACGCAGTCGGTCGGAGACAATGGTTTCAAACACTTTCGAAATTACAAATGTGAGAGTGATTGGACGGTAGTTGTTTGGGTCGGAAGGGTCACCACGCGCTTTGGGATTGGAAAAATACTGGCATTTTTCCATGGGTTAGGGAAAGATTTTTGTTCGTGTGAATAACAAAAAAAGCGACGTAGAGAACAGGGGCTAACTCCGGGGCACACATTTTCAGGACGACAGGTGGAATACCGTCGGGATCGGGTGGTTCACAAACATCCAGACCGCGAAGAGTTTGGTGAATCTTTCTGGTTGTTATGATAGGTATAAAGGAATGACTGGATGTGTAGGAGGATGTGTGTAGGGTTGAACAGTAGAGGTGGCAGATAAGGTGGAGTTGGAGGCAAACCGGGAAGCGAAGACCCCTGTCTTTTTGTGGGGATCACAAACAAGAGTACCAGAGTAATTGCAAATGGGAGGATAGTTGGAAGGGCAGAAATTATGCGAAACCGCTTTAGCGAGGGACCAGAATGTTCAGTTACTGGTGGCGGAAGAAGCCAAGCGCGCAGCTTTGCGATAAATGAATCGTTCTTTAGCTCTCTGAATGGTGACCGAGCATTTATTTCTGGTTTGCACGAAGTGGTTGCGGAATGCTGAGTTTTTAAAACGTACAGCATGGTCGCAAACATGAATACCCCCCCCCCCCCCCAGGGGATCGTGATTTGCCGGGTTTGGAGAAGTGTGGAATATAAAGAAACATGCCTTGAAGAATAATCTCCGTGAAGTTTGGGACACTTGGAAACATCCGATTTAAAACAACAATCTTTCCAGGGATAACAAGCCAGAACGTCACGAAAACCGTCCTAGTTGGCTGAATCATAACGCCAAAAGGTGCACTAGTGGTGAAGTGGAGTGAGAGAACTGAGTGGGAAAAGAAATGAGACAATGATCCGATGAGCCTAATGGGGGAAGGGAAACGATGTTGGAGAAAGAAGAGGGAATGGATGTGAGAATGAGGTCGAGGGTGTGGACGCGGTCACCAATACGATCAGGGATCCGTGTGGGAAGGTCAACTAGTTGGCTTAGGTTGTTAACCACATCAAAAGCCTCAGCTTCTCGTCCCATGAAGGTGGTGTCTGACGGTAGCTTCAGCCATTCCTTGTTGTGGACATTGAAATCTTCGAGTATGGTGATTTGGCTGTTTGAATCTGCCGACATTAGCGTCTCAATGTTGGGAGATAGAATATCAAAAATAGAAGAGTCACTGCTGCTTGGAAAGCGGTAAACAGTACAAAATAGTGGTTGAACGAAGGGAATCGAAGTTTCAGCCACATAAGTTGAAATTCACGGTTAGAGAAGTTTAAATGTGAAAGTCGGGAAGAAGCGATAGAATGATGGATATAGGCGCAGACACCAGCTTTGGAAAGAAAATAAGAATGAAGGGAGTGATTAGGGAACTGGAAATGAGTAGTGTCTAACGAGGGGGAGATTTGAGTCTCCGTCAAAAATAAAGCCAAGAGGAAAGAGGATTGTAGAAAGTGGTGTACAGAATTAACGTTTCAATTTAAACTACGAATGTTAGTAAGGGCTATGGAGTGTTGTGAGTTCGTAGGTAGAGTGCGCATTCTGTGATTTCTGTGAGTTGTATTGTTCATTTGTGGTGTGATAGAAGACCGGCAACCCAACCCTGAGACTTGGAGTGGTGAACCACATAAAACCACAGTAGGTTGGCGTGGTAGTGAGCCGGGCAAATAATCTATCTTCCGCTTGAATTTGCTCTCAATATTCGAATCTTCATCCAACTTTTTTATCCAAATGGGCAACCAAAAGAGAGAAACCAAAACCGGCGTACGAAAGTGAATGGTTAATGGTTCTAAGAACTGAATCCAAGTTAGATACTCAAAAATTGATTAAGCTATTCGCGTAAGGTCATGCCCGTCAACCATGTAGCTCAGGGGTTAGAAGTCCCAACCCCGAATGTTTGTGATTCGAACCTGACAGGGACACAAAAAGTACGCACTGCTAACTATTCCCAAATAGGACGAAACAGCTGCCCAGTGCTCTTTGTCGACCATCACAACCGTTTCCATTGTGTTTAAATATTATACGCCTCCTAAAGTTTCAGTTTTCACAACTTCTAACCTTTCGTTGCCATGCGCCAGTTTCGGTTTCTGTCTTCCGGTTACGCATTTGATCAACCAGTGAGCAAGGAATAAGCGACAGTTTTGAGGTGAAAGCTCTATCAAAATAGGGCTACAGAATACATGCAGAGTGGGTTTCCAGAGAACACGAGTAGATGCATGAGTGTTACTGTGTAAGAAACTCAACCATATCACATACTATCTCTAATCATTGGTTAGACTGGTCTGCAAGTCTAAGAAAACACTAGTCACTTATCACATGGAAGTTCGGTGATAATTCGTTTTGTGTACTTGATTTTTAATCTCTCGACCACCTCCTAACTATTCTAAACAACAGTTATTAATATGGTACCTTGATTAACTCTCTGTTCCTTCCATTGTTTCAATCAATTACGTCTGGACTTGTTGTGTGCTTCATGTCACTTCGAACGCCTTGTTTCTGTTTTCCCCTCTACTTTCTTCCGGATATGCACATTGCTGATTGCCTTGCCGAATATGTCTGGACTGCATGTTTTCTGAGTGTCCTGATCCTGTGCCTTTCGGGTGTCTGGAATGTTTGATCCGATCGCTCTTTACTTTTCTCTCTCTCTGAGATTGGTTCACTTCTCTCATTGTTCACAAATGTTTGTCTTTGTCTTTGACTATTAGATTCTGATGGACACTCAACAAGCCCGACAAAATGTTGCAGACATCGAGGCGCGGCATGAAGATATCATGAAATTGGAACGGAGCATCCGGGAGTTGTATGATTTGTTCAATGATCTGGCAAACCTGGTCGAAACTCAGGTGACTTCCTCTTCCATTTAGAATTTTCTCAGTAGCAAAATAGTCCATTCCCGGGCAATACCCATCCATTCATCATATCACTCACTACAGGTCCCTATGCTGTGTGTGCGTGTTGATTCGTTTCCAATCCGTTATGTGAACTTGCTATTTTTTCCTCACTGTCTCTGTTTGTCCCATCGCATAGTTTATTCAAACATTCTTGCGAATATACTACGCCGACGTAATTCACCTAGTTTCTCAGACATGGAAGTGTTTGCCATGTTCCAAAGTTTATATACGAATAATCGAATGGAGTTAGATCTGAACACGTTTAGAGGTCATTATTCCAGCTTTTCACACATGTGTACCGTTTCACTTTCAGTCACATTAACGTGGTCTGTTTCTCTCTCTCTCTCTCTGTCTCTCATGCTCATTGTTGTTGCATCACCTGAATCAGTGGTTTACGTGTACGAGAATGCACGTTTCTCATCTGAAACATTGAAGTCAATGACGTTTATAGACATCTATTGATTAGGACCTTGTATTATGCAATGGTCTGTGCTTTCGCCGCACGCTTCTATGATGATTTTTCGTGCATATTGTTATGCACTCGTTTACTCGTCCCTGTTTTCCCCCTCCCGCTTCAGTATCTCATCTTTGCTTTGGTTCACCACTACAGCTATTACACAGAATAAACTCGTACAACATTGTTATTCACCTCGTCTGGTGTGACACACTGTGCCAAAGCCTTCATTGATAGGCTCAGGTTAACCCACCCCTGATCGATGGTATTACATGCCATTCTTTTGGCAACTATTAAGCCCGAAAACAATATTCCTCATTTTACGTCTAATCACTGGTTATATCATGATGTCTATATTGTTCTCATTGATCTCAATCTTCAACCACAATGTACAATCGGATACAAAAAGAGCCTAGGCAATCTTTTCACTTTTATTTGTTGGAACAGGAAACAATCACCGTTTGCCATAACTGTATGCCTGGACTACAGTTGGTTTTGGCCTGGAGCCAAATTTTCCCACAAGCCATAATCTAATCTCACGTGGGACGGCACTGTTGTTGTTGGCAGCTGCTGGTATGGGTCCCTTGGAGTTTTCGTGCATTTCTTGGTCCACACTTGTCGATCCTGACCATTTTCAGACACTCATTCTGGGTTCGGTTTACCCGTGATACACAAACACAGTGGGACAACATGAAACGCTTGCTTACAATTGCTTATAAGCGTTTGCTATTGATCTGTTGCGTGCTTGTCAGTGCAATCATCTGCTGAGAATTTCAACAACGAGTTGCATCCTAATAGAGAATTGTTTCACTCATCTATCAATGCAGCGATGCACAGACATGGTTTCTCGAAATTCCGTTGCATTTCTACTTAGTCGCACAATGGATACTCGCAGCGGAGTACTTCAATGCTTGGAGTACGCTCATACGGTCATATAGAACACAATTTTAGCGAGCGGTTATTTTCACTCGTTCATGATTGTTATGTCTCGCAAGATCCGCTTTCAATCGTGCAGTTCTAACTCTCCAACCACCCACCGCTTAAAAAGGAAAAGCCAGCAAAAACAGCATGAAATTCCTGTTCATGGTCGTACAACTGCGTTACAGTTCAATGGAAACACCTGCTCTTTATATATACATGACTCGTCCTTGAGAGTTGTGAACTTTCAATGATTACTACTATTATGGTTAGCAAAATCATACATTTGTAAAAACGCAGGCACCGAGTATATTACCACTTCGTACATATGCAATACTAC
Source organism: Echinostoma caproni (assembly GCA_900618425.1). Taxonomy (NCBI): domain Eukaryota; kingdom Metazoa; phylum Platyhelminthes; class Trematoda; order Plagiorchiida; family Echinostomatidae; genus Echinostoma; species Echinostoma caproni. The sequence goes on along the minus strand of UZAN01041213.1, from coordinate 38,737 downwards.
CGCTGTTTGGCTCTGCAGTAAAGGTGATTAGCCACAATCAGTTCACGATTGTGGACATCAAGGTCGAAACTAGGTAAATACTCTTATTGTCTCCCTCCGCAGCAGTTTGAAAGTGAAATACTCCTGTACCGTCCTACCAACTAACCAACCAAAACGAAAATTGCGTACCTACGGTTGAATAACTTTTTCGTCTTTAACTATGTAGATTGCAGAGCACTAACTGTAGTGACGTGTTACTAGATTGGTGCAAGCATCTTTGTACTCAAAAGACAAATGAACATTCTTCAGTTCTTTCCATGACATACCGATTATTGCGTCAGAGTGTGTACCATTGTCTGCATCACTGTTTGCTTTTAAATGAATTTGGTGTCCGAACTATCTATCTGACCAATGCAATCTTCTGTTTCACGCTCCAGGGTGAGATGATCGATCGGATTGAATACAACGTGGCCAATACCAAAGATCACGTGGAAAATGCCAAAATCGCGGTCACACAAGCTGTGGTCTATCAAAAGAAATCTCGAAAGGTACGTCCCTTGGATTGGTTGGTAAGATGCGATGCGTTCATGATTCGTATTCAGGAGCTGTTTTTATCCGTCCTTCGAAAACTTGTTTTTTTGAAATATGTTTACTGAACTAGCGTTAGTATTTTCCGAATAACTTTTGAAGCATTTTCCAATGGGATATCTCTTGTAGTTACCTGGAAACGTGCCATGAAATTATCTGAAATCTCTTCTCGAAACGATCACTGTTAGTTATCTCATACAGCGACACGCGCTATAACACAAGTATCATGCGAGTGACCGTGTCAACCAGACTCTGGAGAAAAGACACACACATAAAGTAGTAAGGCGCCACACTCCGCAGGATTTATTAGTCAAATGCACACAACGGAATCATTTGTTACTCTCATTCTTCATAGGTTAATAAATGATACTGAACTTGAATGTTAGTGGGTGACGGAAACCACGAATCCGGCCATGTGCTTGCACAAAAAGTCAGTCGAGTGATTTCAGTAGTAGTGATGTTCAAACACGAGCTGCTGAACTGATTTGCAGTACACGTTTTGCTGAACCTGTGTTAAGCGGAATTTTCTAGGAAGGGATAAGAACCCGTGTGATTTTTACAACGGGCTCTATTCAGCCACTTGGGCTAGGTCTAGGACCCTGGGGTTAAAATAAAAGAGAGCAACAGAGGTTGAACAAGTGTGAATCGGAGTGCATATTCAGAGAGGCAGCAAATACTGTTTTAAAATTGAGTTAAATCGTTCTTAGATTAGTTCAGTATATTTTGTGTTTTGATCTGAAACAAGCACACAATATCAAATTCTCTTATATGGTAATTAAGCATTCGTTGTATATACGTTGTATGTAGTGCTGGTCGCTGCTCATTCCGTTGGCCAATCGTGGTTATTTTACATTGTTACTACGAAGTGCATAATTCCCTGGTGTGATTAGTGATATTGACCTCGTCTAAGCTGTTTGTATTAAACCGAGTCGGTTTGTTTCAATTCCGTGCCCACTCCATTCAGTTGCTTTCACACACACACGCACACACACACACACACAATAGTATGACCTCTGTTTCTCTTTAACTTCTCATACTATCCTTTATTTTCCAATCTTTTCTTCTTTGTGTTCCAAAAAACACCTTCTCCTCTTTCCTGAAATGTTTGATCTCTCCTGGGTTGACTTCATAGGACCGTGGATTGCATATTGAATGTACATTCAACATAGGCATTTCGTTCGTAGTATTGCACTACTGTTATTATCATCACCCACATAAATAACTGTTTTTGCGTTGTATAACTATGCTCATGCGCATCATCTGGAATTCACCCGTGAAACTATGGCCAGCTAACGAATTTTTTTAGAGGAGAGTGATTCCCGAGTAATAGCCATATTATATATATATATATATATATATATATATATTCTCCACTGGTTATTTTATTGTATGTAATAAACCGTCGTCTGAGTGTGTTCAGTAATGGGTCAACACGGATTGGTTACTGTTTCTCTTTCCTTGATGTCTATAGCACCTTCGGCAGTCTAAGCTGACTTCGTGAGTGATCATTAAGTTTCGTGAGACGTTAGTACAAAGGACGCTCCCAGGGTCACTCAGCTTTTTTTTATTACGAGAGTGCACCTCTAGGCTTTACACAGTCAACATTGCACCACAAACCAGTAGTGTTTTGATATAGCTTTGAGGAGCTTGTTCACCGTTCGACTGGCGAGAAATCAAACAAAGGACTCATGAGGATCCCAGCTGGCTTGATAGATTTCCTTCATGGCCGTTCAATAACGGAGTAGATTTCGGCAACCCACTATGACGTACTTGCCTTTGCTTACAATGCGTCGTCACTCAGAGATTTGGATCACCGTTTATGCTCAATCTGGATCAATTCACGTGTGGAGCGGTTTGCCGAGGTGTGATCGGGTGTATGGATCAGCCACAAGATGCCACAAGTGAAAGTGAGATAGCTGCTGTCTAGTGAACCCACGGTGGTTGCCTTAGGGATACGGCAGTTTGAGAAATTGGAAGCATAGTTCTTCCGTGACGAATTTGAATAAAGAAGCCAAAAACAGGTTTGCACAATGTATCCTGGATCATTTCGCTGCATCTGTACGCGTGCATACTGCAGTCTATGTGATCATTAATATATGGTCAGTAAATAACAGAATCATAGGCGGGGAAAGATTGCGGTCAAAATTACTCACCAACCACATTTGTTACCAAGGTAGCGCCAGCGTGATAAGCCATTCATGCTATTTTTATAATCTGGGATGGTAATTTTGAATGGTTAGTGCCTCGGCGTATTTCAGAACCTTGGTGTTGTTTGTGTTGTAGAGGATTCTGAACGCATCGCTCAGCATGACAGTGTTTCATTTCGACCAAGTGTTGTGTGATCGGCGAACTGAGTTTCCTACGCGTCATTGGTGACTTCATACTTCCGAAGTTCCCACTGATTGTTTTCTGAAGCCAGACCGGGATGCGCTTGGTTACTCAATAAAACAGTTGTCTCTCCGTTCTGCCGATGCAGATGGCCGAGCATCCGCACTTGAACTGATAGAAACAATTAGATTTGGCGTGGGAGACAGCGGTTCTTTCACCGATGGTATTGGCAACCGGGCGGTTGTAAAAACAACAGCGTACAGATGCAGCGAAATGATCCAGGATACATTGTGCAAACCTGTTTTTGGCTTCTTTATTCAAATACGGCAGTTTGCCGGATCCCGGGTGCTGCTTCTATTGGATACCCTGTTCATGGTGCTTAGAATCTGTCCTGGAATTTCAGGGAAGGAGAAATGTCGTTCGCTGTTTCAAGGGTGAGCCTCGAACTATTGCGAAACCAACTGCTTACTTGAACTCAGCAATGTGTATAGTCTCCAGTGGCGATGTAGGAGCTCAGTCACCATTCGGTAGATGGATACAAAATCCAGCGATCCGTGCATCTATTATTACATCTATTGGAGTCACCCTGTAGTCTACGGGTAATTATTGATGGAACTTTCAAGTAAAAACAATTTTTTTCTACGAAAAAAGGCGATCTAAAGATGGAAACTTGACATTGTGGATGAGAGAAGTAATCAGGGTATCCGAAGGAGTANTTGCCTAAACGGGTTCTGAGAAAAAGAAATCAAAGCAGAGAGGTAAAATAACATGGGTCCCTATCAAAGAGGCAACTGCAGATTGGAGAACAACGACGGTTCGTTGATCAACCGAATGAAGTTGAGTTCAATTCAATCAAAAATATTTTTATATTTTGACCTACGTCTGAATCCACACTGTGTCAAACAAATCATGGTACAATAATCTTTATAAAAAAGCGTTCCATGATTTGCATGTGGGTGGAATACTGCCAGGTTTNCCAGGTTTCCCTAGCCAAGGCAGGGGAATTTGCTTAAGGAATCCACAACCGGAGCCTTTGATAAAGCTGGACCCGCCAAGCAGCGGGACGATATGCGAAAACGGCAGTCCATTGGGGACCCGTGTCCAGTTTAACGGCACATACGCCCTTCGGACGGGGACAGACATCCGAGGTGCCCAATGCACCTCTTTGCTCAATCGAACTGGTGACCACTACTACATCCGGGACGTTGTTTATGTGGTTCGTACGTCTTTCATGGTTGGTTTGGAATCAGGGTTATTGGTCACCCCCGCCCCCCCCCTTAAGTCAACTACCAGTGGTCCACCAACCCGGTTATAGCCCCGTATGTCGGCTATTCGTCCCAATCACTTTGGTGAGAAAACACCTCTGCCACGAAAAGGCAGCGAGTAAGGCTTCCTCAGCAGAGGCTATTCGGTACGCTTGGTCCTATGGGGGCATTTCGTGAGGTGCAAGGGAAGGGTGACCAGCTGCAACCGTAGACGCCCATCGTCGACCATACTGAAGCTTTTGGAAAGAAAAGACAAAAATGTTAAGCTGCAATACATGTTAGCTGCAACATTCACACACACATCCGCTAGATTGAAGCTTTGAAAAAACTGAGGTGGATGAAAGTAATGTCACATTGAGACTGCACCTTGA
>UZAN01041213.1:16795-28821 GCA_900618425.1 Echinostoma caproni | reverse complement strand
AGCTCATGACTTAGGATTTCCAAATCTTTGTGTTCGATAATCTTCCTTGTCCGTGAACAACTCTCCATCCTGTCGAGTGAACAGTCCTTAACAGTTTTTCCCTGTTCGGACATCTGTATGTTCTCTCTTTGTGGTTCTGCTAGCCACTTACCACTCCTTGCTAACATGTTGACCACGCTGCATAATTCAATGTTATTTTTCATCAACTAGGTCATAGCAACACGAAATCCATTGGTTTCGCACATCCGGATCAAGAAATAAGCGATTTCGACGGTTTTCCCTTAACATTTGCGGTCACTTGAAACGGGTGTCACCCAACACAGTTCATCAGTGCCGTTCTTGGAAGCGGCTAAATTAATCTTTCATTCAGTATAGAACGGAACTCTCTAAAAGCTGACGGACTTTATTCGGTTCATTAACCTAAAAACGATCGGATGAGCAACAAATTTTCATCGAAACTCTCACGTGCACCGTAGTTAAAAGCTGCAGCTTTAAAGAAACTGGATCGTGCAACGGGATGTTAAAACTGTACATTCTAAATACAGTGAAACTACTCTGATAGTAAGAATCTTCCAGTCCACCACTACACCCTATAGGGTATGCGTGCCATCGTTTATATTTCTTCGTGCCATCATTCTGCACATAACTGTATGCGCAGGGGAGGCAATCCACTGCAATCGATTTCTGGTAATCGAGACGTGACCTCTTATCTGTTCGAATGTATGCAGGCTACGCAAAGCGCTTTTGACAGCGTAACAAGTTCTGCAACTGCATTTGGCTTGTGATTTGCACCTTCAAAGTGGGGAATGATGCTACTATCCCGGGGTGTCGTCTACTCCGGGTCTGATACTGGATAGTAACAAAAAATATGGTGAATTGTTTCTCTTACTACGGTAGTCGAGGGACAAATGACGCTAGCATAGTCAAGGAAGTAACCGCCCGCATTTTTAATGTACGAGCAGTGAACGAAGGATTGAAACACCTTTGGTGCCGACGTGATGTTTTGTTGAAAACTGATAAGTCGCGTATACTGTGCCAATGTGCGGTCATTTCTCATTTAGGGTTGCGAAACCCTTAATCTGCGCATAGAAGATATTCTTCCGACTGCCGATGTTTACGAGTTGGATGGAACGACTCTCTGAGGTCAGCCGTTACGTATTTGGTAATGATTCGGTGGAGCATTCGTTATCATGTAGAATTCAGTTCAGATTCAAATACTCCTAAGGGTTGGGCATACGCGAAAGTTTTCGGCTTCGTGACGGTTGTGTATTACATCATCGAAAACCAGTATTCTGTCTTATCTGAAAGACGATTATTGGTCTAATGTGCAATGATCCGTTTCTCAGAAAATGTTTTCTTCTCAAGCCCGCATCATGCTTGCACCACCGAATCAAACAGCTTCGGACGCTGCCAGATACCAACCAATGTTAGTCGATCGATGATGTCATCATTATGTAATCATTAGCTGAGACTTTATTTTTTCGTGACTCGTCGAAACTGATTTAGATAAAATACAGTATTGTTCGAACATACTCCTATGAACCACACGGGTTTTCCTTTTCAGTTTCTCCGAAGGTCGTCAACCAACAACGCGTCGAAACCACCAGCGGGAACAAACGACTCCCAGCAGACAATAAGCATGCAGGGACGTGATCGCTTTCCTTCGATACCTGAGGGCAGTAGTTCACAAACAATCGATAATGGGATTATCGGGGTGGAAAACTATACACTTCTTCCAACAGCATTTCGACGGAATAAGTCTCTCTCAATCGTGTAAAACTACGTTTGCAGTCACTGCTCTATGCAGAGACCAGTCATCATTGAACAAGTCGCGGCGCTCAATAAACCTCAGCGCTTGAGGTCTCTCGCCTCCGTTTTCTTCCTCAACCGCTCCTCTAAATTTAACGAGAAAAAAATATTTCAGCGAACTGCTTCATTTATTATCGGATTGACTGCAAACTGTAAAACCTCATTTGCATGAAGAACACCATTTTCCGATGCATTAATCTGCATCTGGCGAATCGCACTGTAGAAATGGAACACATTCTCATCGGTCTTTGAATGTCAAACCACTACTCCAGGTGTATTCGCCATTCCATCATTTGGTTAATTCCACCTCGTTATTCTTTTACGATGAAGATTATCTACCTGTTTCGTTTTATCCAGCTGTGTGCATCGATTTGGTGTGCCGTCATCGTCCTCATCCTTGTTATGGTCGGCTTCATTGTTATTCTCTTCATCTTTGCTCTTCCCCCATCGGTATATTCGCATCATGGAACCCAGTTTTCCCTGAGTTGTCAGCTTCATTTGATAAAAAGCGTAATCGTGCAACAGGATTGCATTGCTATTTCTCGCAGCCGATGGCTGGTCTAGCTCCCAGTCTCATCCTGAATGGGGAAGTAATGGAGGAAGTAGACGAATTTTGCTATCTGGGCAGCCTATATCTCAATTGCGGACGCATCACAGCTGTAGTGTCGGCGAGTATACAGAAGACTCGGTTGGCATTTACCAACTTGAAGCATTTGTGGCGCCGTCGTGACATCCAGCTGTCTATGAAGGGTCGAGTATATGCTTCAGCAGCTCTGGTGGGTAACCGGGCTAGTAATGCTGAAGTTAGGCGTAGAGTTTTAGGCAGTCGCGGTCGTCCAGAGGATCAAGTGATTGGCCTCCATAGATTACGTTGGTTGGGGCGTGTTACGCATGTCACCAAATAGGTTACCTGGCACTAGGGTATGAAAACTCTGACCAGGAGACTTGGTCACATAGACTCCATTGGGCTTCCTGGTTGAGGACCTCGGGATGATGATCACCGATGATTAGAGACACTGACTGACATGACTGGGTGTCGCAAACAGTGGTGCAGTGCATCCACTCATTATTCCCCTAACACCATTCTATATGAATTCTCCATCTTCCGCTTGAATTTGCTTTCAACATTCCAATCTTTCTGCTCTTTTATCCAAATGCGTCACCAAAAGACAGCAACCAAAACCGGCGCACGAAAGTGCATGGTTAATGGTTGTAAAAACGGAACTGAACTTGCAGCTGGTGGCATAGCGGCACACCTTATCCAGGAAATTGCCCCGTATTACTCTATTCATTTCAACGTGGTGCTTAGAAATCACCTCGACACCATATTGACCATTCTTTATAACCCGTTTTCGTAACTGTTCATCGGAAAACCTTTTGAGTTTTGGCTCGCTGCTTACCAAAAAAATGCATTGTAACTATCCTCATTATATTATTTGTCATGCCTACTTAACAGTATCGTAGCTTTTACCGTATGCCATGAACAAAATGTCACCGTTCATTTTCTATTGCAATAGATCTGGAATGCGTGTCAAACAACATAGGACAACAGTCAGTATTTAAAAATAATCGCTTTCTGGTTGGCTCGTGAGTGCAATGCAGCTAAGTTGCCCGAACCAAAGTATGCAAATTTTCTTGTAGGTTTCAAAACTGGCCAATCAGAGCCCAACCTGCAAGATGGTAGACTAGTGCAAAAAAACTATAATTGATCTACATCTAGTACTCAGTTAATCGGACCATATACCATTTGGACGGGCTCAAATACTCGATATGCCTGGATACTCAATCAATCAATCACACCGGTGACCACAGATGCAACGAGGAAGGTCTGTGGTAGTTTGGGATCTTGCCATCACCAACCCGGTTATCGCTCAAGTTAGTGACTTCTCATCATATCACCTTGGTGTGGAAACACCTCCGTCAGTCGAAAGCATCAAGAAGGATTTCATCAGCAGTTCGGATTGAGATACGTGGTTGTAAATGAGCATTTCTTGAGTTGCAGAGAAGACTAAGCGGTCAAGTTCTAAGTCACCCCCGGCTCCGATCATACCGAGGGTTGTATTGTATTGTGTTGCTTTCAAAGTCCATTCTAGATTTGCACCTATCATTTTGTGCTAAAATATAAGACTTTTGAATCACAGGGCTTCGTAGTCAGATTGCGTGCTGCCCGCTAGGACTGCTCGAATTTCAAGGCGAATGATGGCATGCGATGAAAAGGGATCTGATCACCTTCTCCGCAGCACTCGTTTGTCTCCCTTGTTTATTATGCCGTGTACCAAAAATCGTTATACACGCAGCTTTGTATGCTTTTTCAGTTGGTACGACCTGTACCGCTGAAGATCCGATAATTTTCTGTCACTCTGTCTATGGACCTTACATCGGTGTCAAACAACCGTACACTGCTGACCCGGTTGTCAAACGGGGGGGTGGGGGACACCAGACTCTCAGATACTGCATTTTCGGCTTCCACAACATTGGCCTGTTTCTCGTACTGAAATTGACCGAAGCAGCGTGGTCTTTGCATCTAACCAGGATTTGGTCGTTTCCATTCTAACACTTGTCTTCCGTTTGTTTTTTTCTCTGTACGTTTTCCATTTACATTATGTTTACTTTTGTGTGCTCGGTTCAAGTGACTCTGGATCGCGTATTGTTTTCTCTCCCTTCACTCTTTTAGTCTCATTGGTGGCTCCTTTGATCCCCCCCCATACAAATGCCGGCTGATCATATTTCGTTCCCATTAAAGCGTGACACCCATACATATATGCATATGCCCCGTCCTCGCTGTGCACTTCGTATGCTTTTGAGCATAGCTTCCTATCACAGTATTCATGTATTTGTACTTGTTTACGGCGTTTCGTACTTGTCACTAACCGGTGTGAGTTGCCATGGTATTCCATTTGCATGCATGTGGTATCTGGTTAATTCCTCTCTGCTTCGCTTGGTATATCGTGCGGACTTTATGGATCAGTGTTGTTGCCACTGTTCTCTTTTAGTGGACAAAATATATCCTCCTCTTCCACACCTTTCCAGCCTTCATCCATCCATCCATCTTTCAATGCATTTTCCTCATCACATTTAAATTATTTCACAGCTCAGTAAGACGATCTGTTCCATTTCTTTCCTTGTATACGAATCACTTCATTCTTTTGTTTTGCGTTACGGTTGAGGTTTTTATGCGGTACATGCCTCATTTTTTTTTTTTTAATCATCAACATTTACAGCAATGTGTTGCTGAATCTCTTACAATATTCCAATTACTGGGTTATCTTCACGATATGCATGTGGTGTTGTTTCTCCACTTCCCTTTGCATTTTTTATCAGTTCTATTCCAATTATTGAGAAAAAAAAGAATGTTTTTATCTGCCATGACTTGTTTTCTTCTCTCTCTCTCTCTGTCGGTCAATATGACAAATTCATTGAGGGATTGTGGTAGCCACAGCTATTCTTTCTATTTCTCTTGAACGTCGGATTATAACATTTAATAAACTGGTTGATCACCGAAACCGGTTAGGAAATCTCTCCACATTCTCTTGTTCAGCCGTAAGACTATAGATAATTATCGATATATTTAAATGATCACTCAGCAACAAGTTTTGTGACAGACTTCTGCCGTTATTTTTAACCTGTTGTTCACCTCTCTCTCTCTCTCCTTAATTGAGCCACACTTTTAAATCGGTGTGTTCATAGATTGCATTATGTTGCTACTGCTTCTTTTTAACCGTGAATCGTATTTGAACCTGTGTTCTGTTCCCTCGCCCCCTTTTCTTGTTGCATACCAGAAAAAGATCATTATCATCTCCGTGGTCTGCGGAATTGTGGTCCTGCTGGTCATCATACTAATAGCCAGTCTGGTACCAAAACGGTGATCCCTTCCCCTCCTATCTATTAACTTCAGCTGATCTTAAGAGGATGGCCCGTTTACTGTCCCCTTACTCGTTTAAAGCCGCTGAGTGTACGGTGTGCAACAGAACATACCCGTAGTACTGCAACAGGCTTGATTGATTTCACTTCTATCATCTGCTGATCGAATTCTTGAACTGCTCACTCAAACATCACAAACCAAATCCGGACTTTAAATAGTTCATTGACCGGTGTTTTGTTGTATCACTTTGTTTGTCTCTGTGTGACTGGATCATTTTCCTGCTGTCAGTTTTATCATAGCAAATTCACTAGATACCATACCTCATCCGTCGATTTGACCGATCACTTGATGTGCCTTGTTGGTTCACTGAACTATTTGAAACTTTGGATCGGTTCACAAGTCTAACTAACTCATTTGTTCTTAATCCCCTCCCCCGCGCTACACACTATTCACTGTTTGTGATTCCGGCACCGATATTCATATTGCCTTCAATTTTTCTGTTTCCTGGCTTCGTCACACGCACATCCCTTATTAACATTATCACATATCATACTGATTTTGAAACTGAATATTTGTTACTCCCGCCTTTTCCCATATCTCAGTCACTCCTAATATCCCTCTGCCCCCCCACCCCCCGCGTCCCGCCTCGTCCCCGTCAACCTCACTGCGGACCACGGGTTTAAGCACACAGAATTCAACTTTCTACAATACTCTGCTTTTCTTTTGCCCGCTCTTGTACAGTAATACATAATTGTGTTTCACATACCCTCTTTCCAATCGTGCCTCCAGTTGATTTTTCTGCCTCTCTTCGGGATTGATCTCTGGTCGTTTTGAAAGAAAAAAAAATGCAATCCCTGCCGTTTTATATTTATTTTCAACTTCCTTGCAGTGTTAATTACCAACATGTGCGGTGAATATATGTGAGTGATTGCGATCGAAAACAAAAATAACCGAAAATAAATTTGATAACGCGGTAGAAGAGAAAAGTTCATACGTGAATATTTCCCTGATTCGGAACAAAATAAGAGTGAAGCATCGTATGGTTTTACATGGTTTCTGTTTTTTGGAAGTACGCTCAGGAGGGAATTGGTATTTGGACCGAGTTCGGGGATTCGACATGGCTGCTGTCACGATTTCGCGATGTACACAGCACCCTAGATCAGCTGTTATCCAGTGACTCTCGTTTCTTCGAACACCATAGTTCATTGGTAGCCTGTTGCTCAAAATCTGCCAGATATGCCAAATAATTAGGCTTTTCAGTTATAATTCTGCTTGTCCCCAAATGGTCACCACATCGAATTCCCTTAACAACTCTGACTCATCAAGTTCTTTCTTCAATTTATTTTGTTCGTCACAATGAATTCCGGTGTTTATCTTAAATACATTCAGCATTATCTTATTCATCTAACGGTTCCCACCCAAATCATTTATCTTGTTTTACCAAGTAATCTGAAAAGTGTACCCGTTTGGTCAGAGGACTTGTTTGTCTGAATCAGTTTTGCTTTCCAGTTCTACTACGAATCAATTTACTCGTCCTAATCTGCTTCGATTAGCCGCCTCGCACCTGTGGTATATATTCTATTTCGCCGAGCTTGGCAATTTGTTCGCAAACGTTTCATCACCAGCCGAGGTGAAATCATCGTTACTTGTGAAGTGGCAGTCTTCTGCTTGTGTCCGTTCGTTTATATATGTGTTCTTCTCCACCGACCATTGCTGTCCCTTGTTCTCATTGTGTTCGACTGGGTTCGCCGTTAAACTGGTGCGTGAGGGTGAGGTTGGTAGCGGCGGGTGGTTGTCCATCCGTCCTGATGGCGGTTTCGGTCCGTTCTCAGATCACGCCGTGACCTTTTTTTGTTGCATCATTTGATCCTTGAGTTGCATTGGCGTGTACATGTGGTCCAGTGCAACGCGCCTGTTGATTGAAGAGTGCCAAGCTTCGAGGAATTCCCTGGTGTATTTTGACCGGGCTTGGTCGATAATTTTCACTGAAGCGAAGTCAAACTGGTGTCCTTGATCTTCGCGGAGGGAAATCAAAGATAGTGAGTGGGTCATGTCTCCTGACTGCCACTTCACAAGCACTGATGATGTCACCTCCTGTTTGTTTGCTAGCGAGTGTTCAATTTCTATCCTTCCTACCCAAACATATTTGTCTCAATCGTTCGGTGCATCTGTTACGAGCTTTTGATTGAAAGGATTCTACGAAAATCGAATTGAAATTTGTCGTGTACATTTCATGCAAATATTGAATCGGAGTGCGAGTGGTATTGATTCCTGTGTATTGTGTGGTATTGTTCAAGTAAGATAGGACATCAAACATCACCTCTTTTTTTAGTTCGGATTTACTGACGATCCCGGGTATTCCGATTTCAGGTGTTTAACATGTGGTGGTGTAGGGAGATCATGTTAAACGAAATGATGTTGCCATCCTTTCGAGGTTTTTGTCGTCCTGCGAGTCGTTCCCGGGAACTGTACAGCATCTCACTGTAGACGAGTCCCCCATAAAGACAAAACCCATGTCCAATGCTTTTTGCCAAGCATTTCACGTGACGCATTGCTTCACCAACTGCGTATCTATAACAGAACGTAAAAATAACTTATAATCCTAATTATTCACCATTTTTACTGCCAATGGGTTTATAATTTCACTAGCCTTGAACTGTTTTGCAGTCCGCATTTAAATCGTGTTCCAGTAAACGTTCCCTGCACATTTTATCAATGTATACTCTTATTCCACTCCATATTTACAGTCTGCGTTTGGTGTCCCACTGGATTAGTCGGTGTAATCCGCGACAGCTGATCATAGGATGATACGTTCCAGGAGACTGGAAGTAAATTAGGACGGAATGACATTGAGTGGGAATTTTGAGGCACGGATTACGCACGTTCCAAAAAGCCAGTGGGATTAAATTCAAGTCTCAATGTGTTCGCCTCATTTATTACACTGAGTAAGCTCTGCATTTCGCTCCACCCGCCCCGGATCGGATTACATCAGTCGTCATCGATAGAAAAAAAAACACGATTGTTGGCGCATTGCAATAAGAAACCGATGGACGTAATCGAATGTAAAACGATTTCCACAGTAACTCAGTGGACACATGACTTGAACTTCTCCAGGTGTTCGTTACCGTGGGGACGACGTATTGCGGTTGTACAGTTTATTTTCCTTTAGCGTTACTCATCACTCGGGTCTCGAAATGCAGTTGGTTAGCTGCCCACTCGTTTTTCTGTTAAATATAAAATCAATGAATCCGTCCGGGGCACCACTATGCACGGAATCTGGCGCACGCTTTCTTGCATGATATCCTCCCCGTTACACACTTGTTGGAATAACCGTTGTTCCACTGTCCCGATCGGATTCAAATCTGCGTGAATTTTGCTTTTAATTATTCATCCGTGTTCTTACATGCTGTTTGTCGTGTGTAATAAGGTTTTTTTGTCTCTTTGTGTGTGTGTGTGTGCGTGTGTTGATATGTTTTACTCGTTCACATTTAATTTGTTAATCTAATTCACTCGCGATCACATTGCTTTGTTTGAGTCACATGTGGCCCTGGGTATAGTACGTGATGTTCAACCTTTCGACTTGTCTGCTCTGTTGCCGGTTGTATGAAAGCGATCACTTCATCTATGGCGGTACTCCACATCGGGCAATATTTTATCGTAGACATACGATACATTCAGGATGCTTCTTGAATCCAGTAATTCAGATTTTGCACGCAACCCTATAACGGTTTGTTAGACTGTCGGCGGTGCACAGGCGTTCATGCTGAAACGTGATCGGTGGTCAGGGTGCACAATATGAGCTAGAGTTCATGATCATCCCACATACGACATGCGGTGTTTACGGTGTGTATCCATGATCCGCTTCTGGTGCGTTCTGAGAACATTGTGTGCGTGTGCGTGCGTGCTAGATCTTGCTAACCAATCTGTGGTTTCGATCATTGTGTTCAGCTTCAGGTGTGCAATCTAAAATCTCTTTCCATCCATTACGGCTCATGTGTGAAAATTGTGCAGTTCTTTTGTTTTTAATGACAGTTTCGTTGACAATAATTTATTCGGCGAGACCGTTTTATTTATCATCGGGGATACTTTATGGACTGAAACGGACTGAGAATCTTTTATTCTCGAATATTACAGCTGTATAGTTTACTCTACTAGCTGGCTTCGAACTGTTATTTGTTTTGTTCGAGGGGTTAATGAAAGTCCTCTCAGGTTTGACAAATTGGGGTCATCCCTCTATCGATTTTCGTTCTTGTTGATGCCTTTTGCCTCTTACGTCGTTCTGCTTCTTTTTCACGAAGCAATCCGATTGTTTCTTCTATAACCGGCGACAAGAACTCTCAGTGGTAATTCGTGTAACTATTTACACCTGTCCATCGTTTTATTTCCTCAAGGCATGCATCGTGGCATACACATGAATTGACGTCATCGAGCAACGGATTTGGGAAATTTCCATCTTGTGACCTGTTGAATTTAGTTGGTTTAGTTTTGTATTTCTGTCGAGGGTTGAGTTGAAGTTGTCTTTCACATTTAGTTAAGCACATGTTGCTAAACTACTATTTATAGTAACACATTGAATCAACCGGTGTCGGGAACGAATACAGAGAACTGTGTAAGCTGTAGTGATGAATCACAAGTTTCTAAAATTTAGTTGTCTGATAACCTCGGGTTGTAAAAACTTCAAACCGGTTTTCTTCTATTGTGACACAGAAAACGTCGGGATGGGAGTTTATTCCAAGCATTGTCGGTAGATGCACGTGACCAACGAATAACAGTTGTTTTCGTAAACGGTATCCGTCATGATAAAATTGTTGTATAGGTACGGCCTCCACCAAGTTGTATTGAACTAAGGGAAAAATTACAAAGTTGTTATGAACTATTCTGAGATAAATTAATTGCCGTAATGTCACTTTGTTAGTCAGGTGCATCATCAATAAACGCCGCATAAGGTATAAGGTCCCATGGTTGTTTGCTATATGCGCAACAGCCAGATCGTTACGTCATGACCATTCGGTGTCGTTTCAGAAGTTTCTTTCATACTCGTTAGTTGTTATCAAAGCGTTTGCCAAAGTTTATGAAATATACAACCCTTTGTCCTCCGGATTAAACCGGAAGAAATCATGTTCCCATACGAATCAAACTTTATAGTGCGATGGCCTCCATCCAATAGCCATATCCAACCATAAATACCATTGATTCTGTAATTCAACGTATAAAGTACCCTACGTGACAATTTACTAGTTTAGCTGTCGTTTATTTGGTCCTCTTCGTTGTTCCTGTCGATCGGTTGACTCTTGGACTCCATCATTGTTACAATTTGAAACGCAAATTTAGAACTTTAAACAATCAGTAATTTCGGTCTCAATCGATCGAACACCTCGACATGGGTGGTTTCGTAATGCGTGTGTTATAGAGCATGAATACTGGCAATGGTACTGCATTTGCACACTAATGAGACGGGCTGGAAATTTAGCAACCGAGTACCGATTGTGCTCAATTTCTGACAGATGCTGGATCGCAACCATCAACAGGTTGTTCTCGAAGATGTCTAACGAAGAACGGGCGATTGGATGCTCACTCACTGTTATCCAAAAAGTAAATTACAATCAGAATTGTATTTGATAAAACACATTCAGACGAGATTTGCCAATTGTCCTGATGACACTTCATAATTAAAATGATATATTTTTCGGTAATGTTTAACAATAACTACTGGTGGCCAACGTTGTTTTCGTTTATTTATTTTCACAAATACAACAGTTTCCTCGTGTTTCCTCGTATTGTTTTTTTAACATCCTCATTTCTCAGTGTCTAACACGTTTGTGAAGCACTTTTTTCTGTTTAACGGTGTGATTCATCAAGTTTTCAACTGTTCACCCAGATGTCATTTTGAATGAATGAACCTGATATGTACTTCTTACCTTTTCACGCTTTTACAGATGAAATTCATTATTGGCGGTGTGGTTGCCGGTTTTATCCTCATTCTGGTGATTATTCTAGCTACTACTTTGAAATGAGACATCCACACAATAATCAAGGACCGTTCGCACGGACTGATCTACAGAATGGATCGTTTTTTGGCCTAATCACCAACTTCATGGCTTAGCATGTGTGACCGGCAAGCCAGCCACCTTTTAATCAAAGAATAACAGAAACATGCTTGTTTTTGTTGCTATTCCGAAGCCTCCGATGAAATTACTGTTGCCTTCATAATTTGTTATATCTTCTCTCCGCTCAATCCGTTCCCCCGTGATTATCCTATGTGTGACCTCGACACACTCCCTATTGGTGACACACTATCATTTACAATTGTTTTTGTTTTTATGGCTTTTTCAAGTGCTCTTTCCCCAACCATTAT